>PNEQ01030918.1:0-14221 GCA_003012365.1 Medauroidea extradentata
AAGTATTTTTAGGTGAAACTAGTAGGCCTAGGGCTCTCTTTCTTTCTTTCTACCTTGTTGAGTGAGAGATGGCCGTGGAATGTTCTGGAACAGGAAGCTTGGTCTCTCGGACAAGTGTAATCTTTATTTTATTTAATATAACTAGCTCAAACATAAGATACTATTTTGATAAGCAGTGTTGTTCAAGTTAGCCCTACATCTAATGTTTTACAAATTTTGGGCTTTTAAATAATTAAAGTGGAATGTTCTGGACCAGGAGAGTTCCTGGAAGTCGCTGCGAGGGGTGGCGCCCTCTTGCTAGCTTGCTAGGAGACGGCAGCCATTTTCTCGCCCAGTCTAGCTCCGTTCATGGTCGGGTGAGGTTGTGTCGGTAGGAGACTCGTGCCATGCCGTGGGCTGGCAAGGCGGAATACCGCGACCGCGGCTGTAGGACTTCTCATTTTAGATGCGAGTAATCGGCTGAGATTTGTTGGCATCTCTTAATATTTTTGTAAGGAACTGGTAGCAAGGGCATGGGGCCAATGCTAGAAATGTGCGTGATGGAGTATTTTTTTTTATTGTAAATGATTACCACGTGATGAACTTTGTGTTGTCCTTGTAATGATGGATCCCGGCCGGGAAATTAACTGATGGAAGCTCTCTTGGTGGTTAGGTCACTTTGTTACGGTTGTGTGTGCCATTAATCAGATGAACCTTCTGGCCTCGTAAATTTCTGTTGATACATTTCTGCGGGGAATGACTGCCACGTGTTTAACCTCCGCACTGTACAACCCCGACAATAAAACCTTGTCTTCACCACGAAGTTGACCTCTTGTAATTTCACCGTCGAACCCCCCCATAATGAGATTCAAGTAAGTTTCAGCTTTGTCGACGGCGTGGTCGATGTTGGCAATGCCACATCAAGGACCTGAGCAGTATGGTGGATGAGTGGGTCAGGACTGGTACCACTACAACACCCTCAACCCCTTGTATATGTGATAACTCTGCCTATTTCACATCAATCGACACATCTTTACCCATAACAACTGAAATGTCATTAACCTGAACATTAGCAAACTGTTTATGGAGTTCATCCATTGCCAAATCAACAGGCAAGATAATGGGGAACAAGTCCACAAAGTAACGCACAGAGGAAAACTATGCATTTTCAATTCCCTTCAATCGTGCAACTTCAGCATGTTTTAAAATGTCACTCTTAAAAGGAAACTTATTAACCATGTAATCACATGCAGTAATGAAATATTTCCTAACTGAGCTATAGAACACATGTTTTTCTTTGCTTTCGAGCACTTCTACTAAAACTGAAGCACTACTTCCTATCATTAAATCACCATCATCTTTTCGGTTATGTCGTAAATGGTACTGTAACTCAAGCAATGAGTTGCCCTTCAACATACTAGGTTTGACAAAATGTAAAAGAATGTCTTTCAGCAAATTCATCAACAGTTCTCTTAAAATATGTATCTGTGGTGATGCTGCTTGAAGAGTAACATTAGCTTTCTCAAAATATGGTATAATATGAAGCAGAAAGGCACAGAAAGCTTTGTTCAAATTCAAAGACAAAAAGAGGAACAATTTTTCTTCCCTACTAACACAAGAATTCTGGTTTTTAAGAACTGGCTTGTCAGACTTCTTATCAGCCAGTGCAATTTTCTTGCTGCTAGAAGCAAATTCAACAGCTAACCCTCTTTTCCCTTGTATCTGGTTTCCTTTTTCTGTACTAGAGCTACATTGTGTTTTTACGGTTAACGGGATCTTGTATGATGTCATACTCACAGACTGAGATGGTTTCTGTGACACTAACACTTCTTCTTTGAAAAAACTGAGTAATGGTTTCCATTGACTGACAAGTCGTGTCAAACTTCTTGAGAGAGATAACCACCGTGTACAAACATGCTTCAGTACCTTCTTCGATTTCTTACAGTGAAGATCTTGGAATCTAGTAAGTCGTTCTTTTCTCTTAGCACTTTTTGCCATGTAATAAAAAATGTCTACTAATATCTCATCCACATTCACTGGTAAACTTGAAGCAGCCTTTTCAGCTGCTAAGTTTAACAAATGACAAGCGCAACCAATAACAACTATTTCCTCATGCTTTTATTTTAAAACCGCAGAAACACCATTCTTCTTGCCAACCACCACAGGTGCATCATCAGCACAAAATGCTATACAATTTTTAAGTGGCACACCATTCGATTCCAGCTGTGATAAGATTAAATGGCCTATATTTCGACCTGTAGAGTCACCTTCTAGGTTAGGAATGGACAGTACTGTACTCACAATTTTACCCTGCTCTTTATCGTAAAATGTAACCACAATGGGATACAATTTCTCATTTGTATCGTTACTCCCGTCTGTTGCAACAGAGAAAGGCCCCGTCTGTAGATGCAAAACAACTTCAGATGTTGCATTACATGCCATTTTATTTAAAATACAAGTTGCTTTTGTGCGGGCACACGTGAATTTCTTTGCAATATTTGAGTCCGGGAACATTTTTTTGAACAATCCACCGGCATGATCTGCTGCGCTGAATGGAATGTTATGCTCCACTAAAAACGAAACAAAATGGCATTCCGCTTTCGTAACGTCCAAATCGGTATTTGTAGTGCTGAACAAACTGCTGATTTTCTTGTTCTCTTCCTGACTCTTCACATTCCCAACGTGTTTAGGACAATTAACGTGAGTTCTTACGTCATGTTTACCACCGTGTGCTATGTTGAAATCACACCTACACACTAAACAGAACACATATTTCTCGCCCTTTCGTGATCTTTGTACACACGGAAATTCTGCACTATAAGAATCCTTGTATGTCTGGAAATACGTCTTCTAGTTTAGTTTGCTCATCTTTAATGCACGTTAAGACACGCATATAAAGACAAACAACATAATTGAAGTTTTCAGTTCA
Organism: Medauroidea extradentata; assembly: GCA_003012365.1. NCBI lineage: Eukaryota > Metazoa > Arthropoda > Insecta > Phasmatodea > Phasmatidae > Medauroidea > Medauroidea extradentata. The sequence continues at coordinate 2,909 of PNEQ01030918.1, forward strand.
TAAACACTTGTTGTTAACCTGTAAATGTACACGACGGAAAAGTCCGCAAAACTGCCAAAATATTATATACTCGTCGAGTTTGTATATCGTACCATTATACAAACAATAAATAACTGAGGAATAAAAACTTGTCGGTATACTCCTACGCAACAATTTACCAGATACCTTACTATTTACCAAGTGCTACGCTCCACCATGTTTGGTTAACTGGATCTGGGTGGCGTTCGTTTTCCAAACGGACATGTAACGTCGTTTCTGATTCGTCGGAAAGAACCAATGAGAGCGACGATGCCAAGATCAAAGATGCTTCTTTGTTTGGCATCCATACTTGTCTTCTACTCGTTTCTACATACTCAACTACCCATTCAGCGAATTTATGAAAAATATTTCTTTTTAAAATTAAATAATTTTGAAATCCGTAAAAAATCTCAAGGATCCGTAAAACCGTAAAATAATACCTCTATCCGTAAATTTTACGGACAATTCGTAAAAGTTGGCAGGTATGTAGTTGTGATCCATTGGAGCTAGGGAACAGTCACCGGGAGATGGCCGGTTGAGTGTTTTTATTAGTTGGAGCGTGATGGCGGCAGGAAGAGGACGTGTTAGACGTGGTAGAGGGGCTGTGAAGCATAGAGGACGGATTCGTTAGAAGAGATCAGTCTTTTTGTTTGTCTCTCCTTTTTTGGCATACTGCATTTTAATTTTATAGTGATGTAACCAGAAGTAGGTACTGATAACCACGTAGTCAGAACTAAGGTAGATAAAGTGCCGGACCAAGTACTATTACGGAGGGAAGCGGCAAGTCGTAATACGTAGATAGAAAAGTCACCTCAACTAACTCTGGGCGAGCACTCGCTATGTGAATTGCCTTTGTCCGTTAAAGTGCATCAAAAGAAAGGTTAAATAAAAAAATGCCGATATAATTTTTCTTCTTATTTTTTTATCCGTTTCGGACTAACCTCACTGCTATCCGGGCATCAACATAATAGACACTGCCTCTGCATCAGCTCGCTGTGTTTTGCCATTTTTCTGCCTGCTAACTACTTGCAATAGCAATGGGGGGAGAGTTGCGTCCCGGAATCAACAACTACATTGGCGACGTAGAAGAAGCAGCACCCTCACACTACTATTATTTAAACTTTTTCGGTGTCAAGTTGAAATAAAAAATTAGATAAGTTACTCATACAAGTTTTCTTTGTAATGCCATTAAATGTTAAAATTTTGAGCATACCTAGGAAAATATACAATAAATGATGTAAAATTGAGTAGTCCAATTTCAAAATATGTCGAGTCTATCACTAAGGAGAAATAAGTTCTGAACAGTTTTGTGTAGCTTTTAAATGTCCGCTGAAGTTGACGTGATGATAAGTTTCCAAAACTTGCATTATTCAATAACAGATACACTTTGAAAAACTGCTTTGGCCTTGTCACAAATGGGCTCGCAAATCAGTTTTTCGCGATTTGCGCAGTTTTAGGAAAAGTGGACGAGTTTTGGAACTGGACTACTCAATTATGTGTTGTTAAATTAACTGAACTATTGAATAGTAGACTATCCAATGCTGCAATATGGAATAATTTTTCATTAAAATTGCCCACCTAACCCTAGTAAGACTTGTGCAGCCTGTATTGAAAACAAATTACCTTACTTGTCTGAGATCTAAAAATAACAAAAACAAAATCACAATACACTTTGGATTCTATTGCAATGATACTATATCTTAACTGTTGACATGTTAACATTGTCAGCTGGAAAGCACATGGTGGTGGAAGGATACATAATGTTTTTGTTTACATTTCCCTACTTTTTTACGATCTGTCAAATAATGGAATTCTTATATGGTTTGGACAATAATCATTTCTTCTTTTTAAAATTACTAGCAAATTCTTGTTTTGTATCTAAATATAAATATATCTAAATATTTTGTATCTAGTTAGTTAACCGTCACACGCCTTCACAGTGAAGTACTTCCAAACCACACTTTTAGACATCATGGTGATTTACTAGGAAATTATTCAAACATAACTACGTAACTGGTTAAGAGCACTTTGCAAATAAACATAAATTAATAATAAGGAAAATAACTGCATTAAACAATGCACTGCGTAGCTAACATGGCTGCCAAATTACACACTTAAAAAAAAAAAGTCACTTTATTCTATCCTATTTGGGTTTGTGCTGTTTTGTTTAGTGTTGACTACCGTTGAAGTTGGCCACCTTGTACAAATACGTGACGGAACTAAACAAAAGCACTACAGAAACAGAATAAATATGGACGACGGACGTATCACGGCATACTATTAAGTAATTCTGTGAAATACTGTGCGATGCAAATTATTCTTATAAAAATGCATGTAGGCTAGGGTAATAAAATGTATTTTATTATTGTTGCTGTTTAGTAAATGGCGTTGCGTTGTTGACAAAAAGTTCTTATTCCCTAATTGATGTTTCCCAAAAAAGCTCACATTGAATTCGTGAAGCACGTTTTAAGGTTAAGGGCATGGGCCCAAGTTTCTTCACATTTAATGCGAAGATGCTAACTTTCAAAAAGCGTGATTAGTAATGGTTAGGTAATGTGAGTTTGGGGGAAGGGGGCAACATACAATTTTTCACCATTCCCAGGCATGAAAGCGGTGGGTCCGGCCCTCCTCCCCGGAAAAATTAGGATTGAAAGGTGCAAAATGGTGGTATTTCAGCAGTTTTCCTAGTATAAATTTTAAAATTTTTAATATTGTTTTACAACAATTTTTTAGTGACAAACTGAATAATGCAACATATTACGAATAACACATATAAAATACACTTACCAACTACAGATTCTCATCATCAACTGCCTCTTCTGTGTTAGCTGCGTCAATGGAAGAACTTTGGGTAGAAGTTGATGCAACACTCTTCAAGTTCTAAAGTCTAGTGGCTCGCTTTGCATCTTGCAGTTGCAACTTTGTGAATGTTGCTTGATGACATAATCTTCTTGGAAAGCAGTTGCATTTTATGAACTATCAGAGCACTGAGAAGTTCGGTGTTCATATTTGCTCTGAACTCTGTCTTGTTTTTCCTCACTAAACTAAATATTCTCTCCATTGGGGAATTTCTGTGTGGAATTAAAAGGACTGCCATCATCAGTTTACTTAGAGACGAGTACTTTTTCATTCCAGATGAATCTGTAAGCTTGGCTATTTTAAACTAGATTTCATCAACCCTGTCACCGTTATATACAGAAAATGAATCAAACTGGAAGCGGCTAAACTCAGTTTCCGATAATTCACTTTCATCTTGCGCGAGCACCTTCAGAAACTGGTCAACGTAAACTTGATTGATGAAAAACTTTTGTCTTTTCGTTTACAATCAGCAACTTCCACATGTCCTAGAAACTTCGTTTTAACTGGCTACTTCTTAGCAATGTATTCACAAATTTTTGTGTAAAATGATCTCACATCAGCATAAAACAACTTCAGTCTCTCATCATTCAAATTCATTCCTTCATGTATGATCTACTCTTTGCTCCTATGACTAGTCCCACATCACTTTTCTGCAATTTAATGTTGGCAAAATTTACCTGAAACAAATCTTTCTCAGACTGTGGAACTGAAGAAGCTTTAACAAAACGAACTATCAAATCAACAAAAAAACTGTTCAGCTTTGAATGAAGTTGATGAATGAGTGGGATTTCTTGCTGAAGAAATACATTAAGAGAGTTGAAAATTTAAAGAATAGAGCTAAGACACAAAAGGTAAAGTTTGGTAGAGGGATTTTCACACTGTTCCTTCACTTTTTGAAACTTCAAACCAGTCATGTCATGACTCTATCAATGCACTGCCAAAGTGACAGCCATCTAGTCGACACATATTTCAAAATTTTGTGAGGCTTTTAACCTAAGACAGCTTGACACAGCCTCAAAATCTCTTGTCTTTTTGTGCTTTTCTGCAAGTAGTAATAAATGTCTATCAAAAATTGTTCTACATTATATTTTTCAGACCTCCACAACCTTATTGAGCAGCTAAGTGCACAAGATGACATGCACACCCTTGCACATGAATGTTTTAATTTTCTTTTGACAGAAATGAGCTGACACCTTTAGATACACCAGTCATAGTGCTTGCGTTGTCGCAAGAAAAACCCACACAATTATCGCAAGGAATTTGCCTCTTCCTCAATTCACCATCTAATAATTTAAAAATTCCTTCCCGTGTTATTGTGCAACTCCTGAATAGCAAGAATGACCGTTGAAATATGACCTATTTCTACATCAAAGTAAGAAACTACTGTCTATTGGGTACAGTTTCATATCATTTAAATCATTGCTGCCATCTGTAGCAAGGGAGAAGGGTTGAGATTTCATTATTTATGTTAGTGTTTCATCTGTTGATTTCGTTAAACTTCGAATCACCGCACGAGTTTTTGTTCTAGCACAGCCATATTTAGCAGCTAATTTTGAATCTGGAAACATCTTTTTGAACAGTTCACCAGAGTGGTCGCTACAAGCTAGATGCAGGTTATGTTAAACTTGAAAAGTTGTAAACAAACTCAGCATTGGTTACGCATTTCCATCATCAGCACTTTTAAAAAATGTTGTCACGCTTTTATTGGAATCTCGAAGTTTCGTAAAATCCGCATGTATTTTACTAGTCACGTGTTTACGGTAATCGTCTCTTCAACCATGCGCTACAGAATAATCACGAGTGCAAACAACACAGAACATGTGAGAGACAGACTTCGAAGAGTGAAGTAAGCATGGCCACTCATTTGTATATTCTCCCCTGTACTTCTGCACAAACTTTGGCTTTCCCGTGTTTTCCTCGGCATCAGCACCAGCACTATTGCCACACGGTATGAGAAATCGTTTCATTTTTAAACTTTAAACATGCCGAAACTTTCTCCTACAGTACAGAAAAATACATCACAGCACTTCCATTACGCAGCTTAATGGTAAGCGCCTACACTGTCTCTTCAAATAAGCGAAACAATGTCACCAAACAATTTTTTACAAGAATTAACCACAAATGTAAAAACTACTATCCCATGGATCTGATTTAGGAACTGAAAATTCCCTGTCGTAAATTCATTGCATAATGGCAGTCGGCAAATAGCTGAACGAACCAAACAAACGAATGCTGACATGGATATTGATTCTCAACGATCGAGGTTACCGAACGAAGGTCGACAATCGAGGATATCAAACAAAGGTCGACAATCGAGGATATGGAATGAAGGTCGACGAACAATCAAATTCACGTAACGCAGCATATTTCCGAAACTTCACGAAAATAATATAAACATCAAAATCATAATTTTTAATTCTTAATTTGTAAATGCGCAATAGCAAGCGGAAAATTGTAACAATTACGATTGTATAGTAATTGTTGGCATGTCTGTTAACGTCAATTATTTTTAAAAACATAAATGGGAGCCGATATCGTAAAATCGCTTCGTAACTTTGTTATGACTGATTTAAACTGCATACTCTAATTTTGTCAAATCAGAAGACTGCAAAATAGTTGCTAATTAGTAAATTAACGAAATTTCCTTTCAATTGATAAATTAGCTAAACTCATCATACAGTTTGTCTCGAAAAATTACATTGCATAGTAAAACCAATTTGCAAAAAAATTAAAAAGCAATTTTACGATATCGACTTTCGTATGGATTTTAAAAAATTATTATCTCGTAAGTCGAGAAACTCGGGCCCAATCCTTACCTAAGCCGAGTGGTTGATAAAAATAATGAAATATGGTGGGTGCCAGGTGGATTATGGATTTATAACACATTACGGTAAGAAGGATGATTAGTAATTTTACCAACCTGTTTTCTGTAAGAATTAAGTTAGGTTATGTTACACTTTTATGTATTACAAACAACATAATTATTTTAAATAATTATACACACTAGACCCCCGATTTTACGAATACTCACGGTTCCTCTCATCGCATTCGTAAAATCGCTACCTTCGTAAATTCGATAGCGGCGTAATTTCAATAGGCAGACGTCTTACGATAAAAAGAACACCGCTAAACAATAGATATGACCAATCCTTTTCCTAAAAAAAAATGAGAAAATCGAGATTCCGAGTGTCTTCTCTCGAGCGAATAGACCGACTTCCGTAGCATTTAACGGAAAAATAACGCAAGTGATAGTTTAAATATACATTTATATCAATAGGCAGACGTCTTACGATCAAAAGAACACCGCTAAACAATAGATATGATCGACCTGTCGAGTGCCTTCTCACGAGCGAATAGCCCGATTTGCGTAGCGTTTAATGGGGGAAAAAAAGTAGGAATTCCTTACTAGTAAAATGCCCTTGTAAATTATTCACCAAAGAAAGAAGGAATAAGCGGGTGTATTTATTCATTGCGCAATTTTATATAACTTTTAACGTAAAAACATTCCCTCGACGTTGTTGATGAATTGTACGAGAACGTAGATACTAGTAGCGTGCAGAGAGGACAGATAGCGCAACAGTACGAACGTTCACAAGATGGCGGATAGATAGCAGCACCGTAGCATATACCGACGTTGTTCCAAAAACGTCATTTTGTGACGTTCTTACCTAAAATCATCGAGAATTACATGTATAAGTGATTGAAAATAATCACTTTCACAGTCAGTACGTGTGGTAAAAATAAATTAGGAGTTCCGAGATTACGTAATACACGAACGTCTATTTATTTTCCAAGTTCGACATACCCGGAGACAAATGTTTCTACACTTGGATAATAGGTAGCGCTATTATCGTGCTCACTTGTGAAACACACGTTTTATGACACGCAGTAATGCATTGTTTAAGCAAATTATGCGCCAGTTTATTGTTTTAAGTACGTATGGTGTTAACGCAATAAAGAAAAATATCACGCTATTATTTTTTATAGGGTTCGTGTAAAAAAGTAAACTCATTCGGCGCCAGACGAGAGAGATATAAGACGCCGTGAAACAGCCTAGAACGAGGCTGTACTATAGTTAAATGAGCATATGCGCATGCACTGGAACTTTGTGTCTATAGTACGACCTCAAAATAGATCCTAATACGTCGTAGTTGGAGACAGGCCGGCCGGCCGGCTTGGCACAGACGCTGCCGCCGCCGCGCGGTTTTCAAACTGTCACTGCCACATTTTTTAACGGATTTTCGCTATTTTTTTTTATTTTTAATATTGTGACTTACCAATTAATAACTGCAACTCTACAATTCATATTTTAATGCCGTGAATTATATACAGTATGTTTTATTCATTGTCAAAGTAATTCCTTACAATTTTTTTTGTCATATAATTTTGTTATTTTTTGAGGGTTCCTGCGATTGTATTCGTAGAATCGCTACCTTCGTTAAATCCAGGGTTCGTAAAATCGGGGGTCTAGTGTATCTAAAAAAATCGGAATCTAAATAAATCAGCAGTTTTCCAATTTTTAAAAAGTAACCGATTCAGTGAAAATCGGTTGATTCCGATCTGTTACAGATCCAGCAATAACATCCCTAATCTAGGTACTGTACCACACAGTCATGTGTCTAGTGCTTGGCCTGCAGGCGAATTTACTTTTTTTTCCCCTGAAGATTTTGTACTTTCAAACCCACGACTTGTCTTATGTGCGGGGTCGTCCTTTATGCCGGAAAGTAGAGTATTTAAAACTGTACTGATAAGATAAAGTTTATCTAAATTGTGGATACTACCTGACCAAAATGTGACCCTGTTTACAGAAAAAATAACAACTTACTGTACATTTTACCAGTGTTGTTTTAACAGTGCGTGGTAGATAATTTAACGCTGAAAACATCAATTGGTTTCTACGCTTTTTTCGAAGTCAATATGGATAAAATACTCAATGACAATCCTAGATAAAGATATTTGCCAACTTTATCAGTAAGTATTTATCCAGAATTAGGACAATGGCGGGAAAGGCCGCTAGGCTACTAATTACAAATAAAACAGAAAGAGTTGTGCACAAGTACTCACAGGATGGTACTTGCAGATAGAAACACACACACATAGGACGAACACATTTCTCCGCGGACGCAGTCACAACATTTCGCAGACTACATCTGCTTCATCAGGTGAGTGGAGGCACACTGAAGTCTATTGTCCAGCGGTGGTTGGTAATCAGTACACCTAGCGGCCAGAGGGCGAACTAAGGTGCGGTGGGAAGTTTGAAATAAGGGTTTGTTATCTGAGGTTAAGGCCAGGTGGCTGTCTGGATTTTGTAATGTATCAATGTGCCAGTTCCCAGCATCCTAATTCTGCTTTGTTTTTGTTATTCAACTGTGGTAGAGCCCTCACCACTCTGGTTGTACAGTGAACCCTCGATAACTCGGACTAAAAGGGGGGAGAAGCTGTCCGAGTTACGATTTGTCCGTGTTATCGAGGGGCGTCCAGGGAGGTAGTGTAATCAGTCATTAATCACAAGAAACGTGAGGAAACCAGTACACTATCATTTCTACAAGCAAAAGAGGCTGTAATAAATACTGTTTTGTACGTAACTATCGTATCAAGTTACGGGAGGGCCGCCATGCAGTGGGAAAATTAACGTAACGTGGAGGACTATAAAAGAATGTCAAACAACGTGGGCAGTCAGATCTTTATTTATTTTTTTATGCTGCTACTTCTGGCTGATCCGTTTTTTTTACCTCTGTGCTACAAGCTGGTACCAGGCACCCTTATATCACATAGAAGTTTTCATCTGGCTGGCGTGGCGACAGCCAATGTGCCTGCACGTGTGAGAGAGATAAGAAATGATCATTGGAGATAAGCTAGGGAGGTTGCGAGCGGAAGTAGTCAAGGTCAACCGGTACAGTCTCGTGCAATACAACGCCGCACGTGACCACACGCATCTCACACCTCATGCAATACAAACGTCGCACGTGACCACACGCATCTCACACAATATGTTTACATTGAAAAATACCTTACGTCCGTATGTTACAGTGTCGGGGCAGCAGCCAACTGCTAGCCTGACAGTTACTCTACCCTCCTACAAAGTTACAAAGGTATAAAAATAATTTTCCTCGTATACATGAATAAAAACGGTACTGTAATTAACAATCCTTCTGGGTCTCTGTACATTATATGAACACATTTTAACACTACTAATTTTAAAATTTAATTTTATGTATATAAATAGCATCATAGAACACATAATTTACAGCTTTATTCTTACACAAATTGTCATATTATAAAGCAATAAAATTTTAATCATGTTCTACAAATTTACCGCATTTACTCGCGTAATCGCCGCATATTTTTGACCAAATTTTAGGCCCAAAAATGGTATGAGGCCATTATAAGGGGTTTTCAAAAAAAATTACCTTCTAATTTTTTTTTGGTGTAGAATATAACAAATGTACATTTTTTTTCTGTATTTACTCGTTCACAACGTGACCATTTCTTCTAAAATAAAGAAAAAGATTTTGTCAGTGTATAGTAAACATGGAAAAATTAAGACTACAAAATCGTGTTAATTCATTCATGTGCGTCACTCAATGAAAATCGTTTAAAATTATCCCGTATAAGACGTTTACATTTTACGGTCCATTATATGTACGCTATTATTACCCGTGAAGTAGTTTATAAACAAATCCGATTCAAGTTTAAAATGTTACAACTCTCCAGACGCCGTTACATTATCAACAGAGCATCATCAACCAGCCAGCGTGACTCATAGTGTCCGGCTTGGGCATTGTTGTTGTGTTGTTCTTTCACCACCCATATCTGCCCTTGAAAACATCTTTGTTAAAGGGGCGTAAAACCTTCTCACCTATTTTTCTACATCGCAATGCAAAGCAATGATTTTCATTTGTTCTTTTTAATGCCCGGGACAATTTGTTTTGCAACCCTGAATTCATTGTACATACCAGAACAAAATAATTTTCCGTTTATGTGTCATTATAACCCGTACTTACCGCCATTTCACAAGCACCACATTGAAATGTTTATTTACGACACACGTGCGTGCCTGGCTCGCCGGGCAAAGAGGGAGGAAAGATAAAGAAGTGAGAGGTCGGCGGCGTCGGCCTGCTGCGTTGCATCTTTACTCGCGCGTCGCGCGCCTCGCTAAGCAACATTTTATCACACGTAACTTGCCAGATATTTACTGTGGGATTATTAAATGCTAAGTAGCGATGGACGACTATGTTATAAAGTTTAATACTGTTCTAAAATATAATGTGATGAATTTAAATCTAGCAGAAACTATTTTTTATGTCTTTTAACAAAGAAATAATTAATTAAAAATTATTAAAATTTTTTTAAAAATTCTGTCCGAGTTATCCGAAGTCCGGGACATCGAGGTCAGAGTTATCGAGGGTTCACTGTATAACAGGAATCAAAGTTGGAGTTATGAAGTGCTGCATGTGCAGCAACTGGCTTCTCATGTGGATCAACCTCCGCTCCAGCTATGGCTTTTTTGGTGTCAGCTCTGTGGCCATTCATCCTATGTCTGAGAGTGTTGGTGGTTAGGCCTATATACTCTGCATTGCAGTGAGTGCACTGTAGCTGGTAGATGAGGTTTTCAGTTGCACAGTTGTAGCTTCCTGGTATGGAGTAGGTTTGATTAGTATGTCTGCTATTGAATGATGTGGAAGGTTGATGTATTGCACAGGAGCCGCTGCGTGGTTGATTACAAGGGTGAGAACCCCTGGGGGTGGTTCTATCATCTGATGTGATAATGGCTGGCAGTTTGGGGCGGACCAGTTTGTTACGGAGGTTGGGGGGAAGTTTGAATACCAGCCTTGGTGGTTTAGTGAGCAAGTTTTGGGTGAGTGGTGAGGAGGTCAGGATTTTGTGCCCACAGTTCAGTATTGTTTTGAGTTTGTGCAGACCTTCGTGGTATGGGACAACCAGGGGGATTACAGAATTGCCAAGCTTGGTTGAGTCGTCACTAGTTGTAGTGGCTTGCTGTATTTGTTCATGTACCAGTGATTTCGGGTAACATCTGTTTATGAAGGCCTTGGCTATTTGTTCAAACTGTTTGTTAAGGTCTGTTTGGGTGGAACATATGTGTTTGGCTCTAGTAGCGAGGCTGTATGGCAGAGATTTCTTAGCGTGGTATGGGTGGTAGCTGTCAAAGTGGAGGTACTGCAGGCTATTGGTTGGTTTGGTATGGACAGTTGTTTCAATTTTTCCATTGTGGAGAATCAGTTCTACATCCAAAAATATTGCATGGGATTTTGAATAGTTCCAGGTGAATTTTAATGGGCTGTGAGAGTTGAGGTTGTTGAGAAAAGTGAGAAGGCTGTCTTCGGTAGAGGTCCAGATCATGAAGATGTCGTCTATGAATCGCATCCAACAGTGTGGATGGATAGGCTGATGGCTCAGGAAATTGTGTTCAAGTTT
>PNEQ01030919.1:0-83759 GCA_003012365.1 Medauroidea extradentata
TCATTGTCTTACGTGCACACCTGCAGCTCAACTTCATGATTATTGGCAGAGTGTTTTTGTGTCCAGTTATTATTCATTTGTCTGTGCCAATCAGTACATGGATAATTGCCACACATCATGTCTGTGATTTGCGGGTTTAACCTCCACACGCTGGGTGTTACGGCATCCAATCACTGACCACATAGCAGAGATGCAGGTGCGCACGTAAGGCACTGAAACAAAGTGCTGCAAAAATCTTTTCGCGAAAACTACCGGGCCCTAGGTATGAAATACTAATAGTTTTATATTTTTGTGAAACATAATTAGTTTTGTGAAGGATACTTATGGGTACAGTTTCCTCTTACAAATAAATTTTAGCTCGCAAAGTTTTGTATAGGTCGTTCGGGATAAAGTGAGCACTAAAAATTTAACCTTTGAAAAATTTCACTAGCCATTACTGCATATAATTCAACATTAACTATAGTTTCCTTACTACTTGTATGGTTGGCAACGATTTGCCGAATATAGTTCCATGTATTTTCCTAGTTGAATCCAACAACACTAAAATAAAATCAACTGAATTAGACATACTAGTTTTTAGCATAATTAGTAAACTTTTATATATCAAACTATAAAGGTTCCTACTGACTTCACAATTGATCTTACACGCGCAAAAACCAAGTGACGGGTCCAGAGAGGTTAGAGTCGTTTGCCGTTACACGCGAAAAGATACGAATTGGCTGAAAATATAACTTTCCCAGGGCTTTATTTGAGTGATCACTTTATCACGAACCGCCTAAAATAACCGTGAGTCTAAGTGAAAACTTTGCATGTTACGCTGCCATGCAAATAGTGAAAACCAGTCGACTTACATAACTGAAATAATTCACAGAGAAATAAAAAAGCCAAGGGCTACGTAACCTAACATTTATAAACCCATAATGTTATATTTTTAATATTAAAAATAATCGCGATAATACAGGAACAAGTTGCTAATTCAGCCATTTTTTTTTTAAATACAAAAGTGATTCGCCGTTAGTTTTCTAATATCGTGTTATGTAGCCCATTCCGTGTTATTTCACTGTGAATTATTTCGTTTTAAGTAAGTCAACTGGTTTCCAATTTTTGCTTGGCATCGTAACATTCCAATTTTGGCTTTGACGTACCGTTATATAAAAACTACGCGAGCTAAAAAAAACCTTGTTTACAAGAGTTTTTTACAAAAAATAATACAAATTAAAAAATTTTTGATATTCAACGGCCAAGTTATAAAGTTACAGAGTTAGTCTATGACATCGGCTCCTGTTTATGTTTCAAAAAATAACTAGGACCTATCGTAACAATATAGACATTCGTGCCCACGCCCGTTAATGGTAGTGTGTATTTGTGCAGAGGCATCGCTTATTGGAATATGCCAATCAGAACACAAGTTACTGCGACACTGTAGCTACATCTGTGATTAGGTAGGACCGCAAGACGCTGTGAGGTACAAACAGCCAATCACTGACCACGAAGCAGAACTGCAGGTGTGCACATAATCCATTGAAACAAAGTGGTGCAATAATCTTTTCGTGGAAATCCTACTGATTACTTCATTTGGGCAGCAGCTCATGTACCGACTCCCGAGACCTAAGGGGGTACTTGACAGAAAATGTAATTGTTTTATTTTTTTTTTTCGTACGAAATAGGCTATGATTTTTTGTAGACATTTATTGTGGCTGTTTTTTTTACCTGTATTCAAAATAGTTTAGCTTTTGTAGTTTTTTTATAATTACATGTGAAAGTCTAAATGTGAATAAAACTGTTTTATGCTTTAAAGGAAAACCAAAATGACTTACCGAATTGAAATAATTCACACTGAACAACGATGCTGTAGGCTACAATGTATCCTATATAAAAACAAAAACAACTCTTGTTAAAAAAAAGTAGGCCTACTGAAATTTAAAATATTCAAGTTTTTTTTAAATACAAAAAGTTTTTGTTTTTATATTGGAGGCCCTTCTTAGCCCTGGTATAATAAAATTTCAACTCGTTACATTTACCAAGTGATCGCGTCCAAAGAGTGAACCTAGCTATTTGCTTGCATTTATTTCTTCACGACCTAACTAATCTGTAGTGATCTGGTGAAGATGGACTTGGGTATAAGAAAGTCTAGCTAACTGTAGCAAAATAATTTTCGTAAACCTAATTTGAAAGTGAATAATCCGTGGCGCAGCTAGAATTTGGTTTGAAGGGGGAAGGGGAAGTTCATTACTGAACAACATTATTTCGGTTGTATAGCATATGGTTTTCTGAAATCCCTGCAGGCGATTGCTGTTGTAATTTTTACCTGCTTGATCTATGAGAATAGGCGTGCGCAGAACGTGATTAGTGGTGGTACCAGATTACATCCCTCCCACCTGGTCCTAAAAAATATACACGAATAAAAGAGTAACAAGTCATATTATTGCCACCACGGCAAAGTAGCTTTACAGTAGGAATAACAAAACTATTTCATCTGCATACAACAATCCACTAAGCCTACATATTACTATATTTAAGAAATGAAATATATTTAAAGTTGTAGTATATATTTCCATACAATATTGTTAAAAATTCATTTAAAACAAGTGTATTGTTCCGGAATAAGACATTTTAAAAACCTTATGGAACTGTAACTAATATAAGAATCTGAATTAACGGGCCATATTTTCGGAACTGCAGTACTTTACTTGGAACTTTTTTTTATGCTGGTGAAATAAACGAAATAATGCCAACTATGATATTGTAAACGTGGTGCCAAGGCACCTGTGGCACCTACCTTGTGCACGTCTGTGGCTAGAAGGTCTCGTACCTTTAAGTTCACTCCATGAGCGGAAGTCAGCTGGGAGTAGTTTAAGGGGGTGAAGGACGGGTAATGTCAATACTTCGCTAAACCCTTCTTATTACATTCACTGCACCTTGGAATCTTCGGTGTTTCTATCGGCACTAACGACTGAATGAGACCTACGCCAACTCTCATAGAGACTTACTTACGTGCCCTCCTGGACACCGGAGCTGTCCCTCGACGTGGTAAACGACCTTCTGGCCCGATGTCTGCAAAACCCAGTGTTGACGTCCAGCATCTCTTCTCTCCCTGCGGCAGCTCCTTTGCGCTGTTTTTTTTCGCAAGCCTTTATAGTCGGGGCAGTGTTGCCACTATTAGAAGAGTAAATATCCCATGCTCCATAAGCTAAAGTACCATTTCAACACAAAAAACCCACAGCTAAAAAAATGTCTCGAGACATGATTTTTTTTAATTTACCGTTACTTTGTACGATTTATTTGTAAGTTTTCAGCGTCTTGTGCTCCAGTCTTTGGAACGAAACCGTATGGCAAGAAACACAACCAAAGAGTTAAAAAAAAAAAAAAAAAAATATCGAAATAACTTACAAAAATAAATACACGTACAAACACACTTAAACATACCGCGAATACGCAATAGTGTTAAAAACATTTCGCAGATACTATGAAGCTCATACTAGCTTATCAAATAAGGCTGTGAATAAACGTCTCGTTACATTAATATTTACAATAAAATATTCCTTTGCACCACATTTAATTATTATATTTAAAAAGTCCTACGAAATGGGACAAATCCAAAGACCTGGCAACACTGAGTCGACGTCGGAGATGTTACAACAGCCTCCGGTAGCTTGCCCCGCCCTCGGCTGCAATCCTGGCTATGTTACTCTCGAAACGCTGTGGTGGTTCCTTGACGTAGGGCCTTGGCCGATTCACTTCCCTACACTCCCGCGTGTACCCCACGAAGGCTGCGATGCTGGTCGAGGGTCGTCCAGACCCCGTGAATTATTTTGTTTACACGAAAACTGGAAACAAAACACTTTTTCAGGTCTACACAACTGGTCAATTACAGCATTTATAAATGTGTGTAGCACTTGATTTGACACCAGCGGTTCCGGTGACGCATCTCATTTTCGTTGGCTGGCGTGAAAATCTTGGCGCAAAAGATAGAAGATAGCCGTCTTTAACGCCATGCAAACCACGCCATGGATTTTAAGCCGTGCCATAAGCGGATTGGAGACGTTCTCATTTAGGTATGTGAATTAATTGCCATACACCGTGCAAGTTAAGTATGCCAAGTCAATTGTAGATCAGCCTTAATTCGGCAACTGCATCATGGGACACCTTGTCACAATATTGTATTTAAAAAACACGTTGCGTAAGCAGACGTGTCGTGAGTTTTATCAAATTTTTTATACATTCGACTGTAATAGGAAAAATTAATTATGTCGCCGATACACACAAAACTTTAAAAAATTACTTAATTAATTAATTATAACATACAAATCTATGTCCTGAAAGAGAAGGCTTGAAAGGCCGGACTAGAGGTATTCTTCATGAAAACAGAATGCATGTTTATTTTATTAATTTATTAATATATTTGAGGTTTAACATGCCCTCGAACAGCACTAGGCTTTGATAGAGGAGCACAAAAGGAGGGGGGGGGGAGGTGAGGAGTCGGCCAGAACCTGTTTCAAGGAACGATCCCTGCATTTGCCTGGAATTATTTAGGAAAACCCTGCAAAACCGAAAGCAGGATAGCCGGAGCCGGGGATCGACCACAAGTCCTCCCGAATGCGAGGCGAGTGTTTTACCACTGCTACATCGCGATCGGTAAACCAAAAAGGTGTACCAAAAAATATTATGACATAGTATTGGGAGATCAAATATGTTCACCAATTCAAATATCTTGGAGAGATGTTACAGGCAAATGGGCACGAGAATGAAGCCCAAGAACAAATAAATCAGAAGATGACTTGACTTAAATCATTTGGGAGATCAAATATGTTCACCAATTCAAATATCTTGGAGAGATGTTACAGGCAAATGGGCTCGAGAATGAAGCCCAAGAACAAATCAATCAGAAGATGACTTGACTTAAATCATTCTCTACAATAAATCATGCCATTCTCGTAGACTAATATCAAATTGAGACATTACAACTTTGCCATCAAACCAGAAACATTACACGGGTCAGAAACGTTGGTCATGGATCGGAAAGGTGCACTAGAAAGTATAAAGAAATTAGAGATAAGAAGCATCAGAAAGTTTCTAGGACCTAATAAAACAGAAGAAGGCTACAGATTGCCAGAGGCGATAATAGACCAAGCAGATATCTAACATAGCATATCACATGACGACATCATGGCATATACTGTGTTAGTGATGAAACGTAGACTGAAATTTTACGGGCATGTTTAAAGAATTCAGGACTCACGACAAACTAAACAGATCTTGGAATACAGAGAAAGCATTAAGACAACATGAAGTGGATTAACGAAGTCAGAAAAGACCTGAAGGATGCTAACGTAACAAACTAAGATATACAAGACAGACAAACATTCAAGATTCAAGGTACGATGGCAACAAGAATGAGTCAAGGTATAGTTCCAGCAGACATCTCAGCAGAAGTAAGAAGAACAATATAGAGGTACTTGGTGATAGCCGTGCAAGGAACTTATCAGGTACTGTGTCGGAAAGTATTGAGGATGAGTTTTCAGTGTCTGGTTTTGTAAAGCCTAGTGCTCCTATAAAAGAGGTTATAGCCACTACCCCTTTTGAGATAAGCAGTTTGACAAATTGTGATTTTTTGGTGTTATGTGGGAATTGGGGGGGGGGGGGGGGGCAATGAAGTAGCTCGCAACAACTCTGAATGTGCCCTTGCAACATTAAATTATTTTTTGCCTAAAGTAGGGCACACCAATGTTATATTGTTACCTGTACCACATCGTCATGATCTGATAGATAATTCATGTGTGAACCAAGCAACAATTAGTCACAATAGAAAGTTAGGTAAAATTTGTAAGCAGTACAAAAATGTCATCATTGTAGATCCAAGACTAGATAGGTCTCATTTCACCTCACATGGGCAGAATTTAAATATAAATGGTAAGATTGTTGTTAGCAAAGTTCTATGTAATTTAATCACACAATCTCATAAGGACAAAAGTGCTTAATCCAAGAGTAAAATATTACCATGTTGTTGGCA
The DNA here is from genome assembly GCA_003012365.1 of Medauroidea extradentata. NCBI lineage: Eukaryota > Metazoa > Arthropoda > Insecta > Phasmatodea > Phasmatidae > Medauroidea > Medauroidea extradentata. The sequence continues at coordinate 6,011 of PNEQ01030919.1, forward strand.
GTTGACGGTTGAGGGAAAGTGTGGTTAATGAATATGAATTGTTTGCAGACAAATGATATAAATCATACTTATCACACGCCCCATACCAATAATGAAAAATGTTGAACTTTTAGTAGACAAAATAGTATTTCTAGTTTCAAAATCTTTACTTTACTTCATCAAAATATACGCAGTATTGTAAATAAAGTTAATTATTTTCTACATGAATTAACTAATTTTGAAATTTTAAACAGGCTAAAAATCAATGTAATTTGTTTAACTGAACATTTCCTTCAATCTGGTCAGGTATCGCAAATAAATGTCCCCGTATATAGGCTTCTTTCATATTATTGTAGAGATAGGTTCACTGGTGGAGGAGTGTATATTTTTATTCAAGATAATTTTTAAGGGAATTTAAAAATAACATAGCTGAATATTGTGCACAGAAGGATTTTGAGTGTTTTGTTGCGCTTATTAAACTGCATGTTAAAAACATACCAATTTCATATATTTTCAGATCTCCCTCAGGCAAATTTGAAATTTTCCTAAAAAAACTGGAATTATTATTGTTAAATGATGTGAATGCTAAAGTGGAGACTTATTTGTGGTGCATTTAATGTTGATTTCTCAGTTGACAACCACTGCAAACTTAGCTTAAGTGATTTGCTTCAATAATTTAACTTAATACATATTGTAAATTTTTATACTAGGATACAAGCTAATTCCACTTCTACTTTAGACTTTTTTGATGCATGTAATTTAGGTAACTATAGCATGAAACCTCTGATAAATGCCTTGCCAGATCATGACGCCCAAGTGATTCAGTTCACAGATATATCACTTTATATGAGTAACATCTAAAATTAAAAAAAAAAAAAAAAAAATATTTTCGTTTATATTTTAAACTGACCAGATTACCTAAATCTCTGTTCTACTATTAAGGGAACACAAAACGTGAAATGTGTTTACGATTATTCCTCCGTATCTAGAAAACTCTTCAAGATATATAACTTAGCTGGGTTGTGCTTCGAAATGACGATTACGTAAATTCCCGAAAAGTAGTTTCAGGATTTTTCGAAATTCGACTCCCATGAGATGAACAGGGAGAACGTGGTATATATTAATCGTTTACGTAGCTGAAAGCGAATAGATTGTGATTTTTACGTCACTTGGAAACGTACCCTAATGTCTAAAATTAGATATGAAAACGTTTAGAAATTCGATACTTTAGTGGGTGTAAAGACGTGAAAAAGTGCTAGCGAATATTCCTCCATATCTATTGAACCATTTGAGATATCGAAGTGATTTTGGCTTCATGATTATGAGGCTTAGGACTAAAATAACCAAAAAACCATTTCATGATTTTACCAAAATCGACCACATACAATTTGGTTTTCATTCATAAACGATGTATATGACACCGACACGATTGAAATTTTATATATGTATGTTATTTTTATTAAAGAACGATGCTTTTTGAATGCCTGGAAAGTAATATCACCATTTTTTTTTAATTGGACACCTACGGAGGTGAAAAATAGTGTAAGAGGTGAAAAGTGTTTTCAACGAATCATATATATATATATATATATATATATATATATATATGTGTGTGTGTGTGTGTGTGTGTGTGTGTGTGTGTGTGTGTGTATTGGACCCAGCGGGCTATCGTTGTGTTTTTCAAGTCTATGAGACACTCATAAAATATTCTGAGAAGTCATTCAAGGGTTTATCTAAATTCAGTTTCTTAGAGGTTTAAAAGACGAGGAAAATAGGCTATTTTAAAAATATCGTCGATATCGTTCGAATCATTCGAGATAAAGATAGGTAGATAAGTGGGTTTTATGTTCGACAACGAGGTAATTATAGACGGCGACACAACTTGGTACAATGACAGGAGCTGGGAGAGGAGTCGGCCATGGTCTTTGTTAAGGAGCCATCCCGGCATTCTCCTGGAGCGATTGTGGGAAACCATGGAAAATTGAAATCAGGATTGCGGGTTCGATACCCAGATCCTCCCGAGTTCTAGTCGAACGTGCTACTGTTACGCCGTCTCGACAGTTATTCGAGATAAGCGGCCTTTCGCTTCGGGCGCGGTCTACAATTTTCATCACCATGTTTTTATTTTTCATTTGTACCAGAAATTTATTTTCTTATTTTAGACAGAAAATGTGACTAAATTTGACTCTTATGAAATTTTTTTATCTCTCATAGTTTTCTCGTAGTGGCTTGTTAAAGTCAAAATTGGTATGTTTCCGTTTTAAGGACTACACTAAAACCAACTGACATGCCAAATTGAAAAAATTCACAGTGGATCACGACGTTACAGGCTACAATGTCACGTCTATAAAAACAAAGATTTTTTTTTTTTTGCATTTAAAAAAATGCTGAAACTTAAAATAAAATTTTGAAAAAATTCAATTACCAAAATATTTTATTTTGTGGTTAAACATACCTGCATTTACAGCCTGTAACATTGTTATTCGCTGTGAATTTTTTTCAGTTTGGTAAGTTAATTGATTTTAGTGTCGTTCTTAAAACGGAAACAGGCAAATTTTTGTATTAACGAGCCATTACGCAAAAACTATGCGAAATAAAAAATTTTATTAGAGAAAAATTTGGTCATATTTAGTGTCTTAAAAAAAAAAAAAAAAAAAAAAAAAAAAAAAAATACTAACCGTTACAAATATAAAAATAAAAAACATGGTAATGAAAATTGCGATAAGACGTAAATGGCTGTAAATATATTTCCGGATATTTCTCAATTCTAAGCCTAGGTTGATATATCTTAATTTTTCAATGAATCGTCGATTTAGCTGCGAGTACGTGTTATCGTCTTAATTTTCACTACAATTAGATACTTATACAAATGTCTGTCTACGATATGTAATTAAAATTTTTATAAATTTGACCCTTAAAGGGACTGACAGGCGTAATATTTATTTTCGATTAGCCATGGTATCTATCTAATCAGTTGAGATGCCGAGTTGTTGTTTGTATCAGAATGATGCGTACGAAATACCCAAAGAAATGTTATATACGTTATGTACTGGATATAATAACGTAATTACCAGGGGGTAACGTAGTTTGTAAACTTTCAAGACAAACAAACCGAAAAGAATGGACGACCATCGATAAATAATTTAAACCGAGGTTACGTTCTTCACTTCTATCGAGCTGTATTGTCGTACAACTTCATGTATCTTGAGAACAGATATTTTATTTATTGTACTTGTTATCATGAATACTTTAGACGTTACATGGAGCAGGCGGCCTAGAGTTCATTTCACCATGATAATGATAATACTCACTGCAGTCACTGAAATAAGTTCGTCCTTTATGCAGAAGATGGTCTGAATATAAGTTATAACCTGAGCCCTTCCTCATCTTCCCACGTCGTGGGTGTACATTTCCAACATAGTCTGAAGGATCTAATTTGATTTTGACAGTAGAGTACGGATAAGGACGTGTATATTCACTAAAATTAATGAAAAATACGAAGTAAGTTCTTATCTAGTTTTAAATAGCTTTTAAGTAACAAATTTAGGGGGGGGGGGCAAACGATATGTTGTATACCCCACCAACGAAATTGTACCCCTACCATTGAGTAAAGATCTTTACTCAATGCCCGTACCCCTGTAACCCCCCTCCCACGGGTTCACGCACCACTGGAAGAAAGTGCACAATGAGAAGATGAAAAAAGTGTGGTGCCTGAGAAGATCTCACATAAAAAAAAACGTTTCGCGTGGTTCTCATGCGGACTATGTGTGTATAAATAATAATAATAATAATAATAAAAATAATAAAAATATTAATAATAATAATAATAATAATAATAATAATAATAATAATAATAAGGTTCTATTAGTCAAACCTAGTATACTTGAAAAAGTTGAAGTGACCTGTATGGTTAATAGTTCAGTTAGCTAGAAAAAGTTGTATATGAAGATATTAATTCGCCAACGTGCGTGATTTCCAATATTTTTAAAATGAATTGCACGTACTCTGAAATCTTGTGTGGCCTAACCCAACGCACCTTTATATGTCATTTCCCTTGTTCTGCCGTATTTTACTTAGCTAGATAAAAAAACTATTTTTTTTTATTTCACAAATTATTGTTACAGTACATAAAATCGCGTAACTTACAAAAATGTAGCGTTTCTTTAAAAGTATTTTATATGTAACTGAACGCAATAAACTCTTGCTGTCAGTTAATTTGCGAATACTTTTATCCGTCAACGTAGCGTAATATTATGAACATTCGAATTTAGGGAAACGCTCAATCAGGGGCGTCATTTCAGGTTTTTCTAGGGGGGGGGGGAGGCAAGATATTTTTTCCGGCGACAGTGACTTAGTTGCATTTTTTTTATTAATTAAGCATGTATAAATTAGATACTTTAATAATAAAACTTCAGTTTTATGTGCTTAAGTTAGCATTATTTAAACTTAAAAATACAAAAATTCTAAATACAGGGGAGGGCATGCCCCCCCCCCCCCTGTGGCCCCAAATGACGCCCATGCGCTTAATTTAAGACTTGATTTTAGCATTTATTAAAAAAGGTTCAGTTTCAGTTAGATAGACTGCAACCTAGCGAGAGTCGTTATAACTAAGATGTATCCTACAATCGATATTGGTGAAGTCGACAGCCAGAAGCGCTTCGAATTCAGTGTTCTCTGTTGGGATAGTGGAGAACTAAAGTTTGTATGTGGTACGTCAGGTTCACTACAGATAGCGTTGTCACCGCGAAGATTTTTAGGATTTGAGAATTTAGGGTGGATATATACGAACGAACTAGTAACTGCATTTCTATGTTGTTTTATTAATTTTTTAACGTGATCCGTTGAATTAAATTGTGATTTTATTTAGATTAAATATTTTACTGTGTTGCTAACTCGCCATAATCCAATTTCAAAAATATTACTTTCTAATACAATTATTCATTTACAAAATACGAAATTTATTTTACAATAAAATACATATTACTTGTCTAAATATAACACAGCGGGTGAATTCTTCATTATTAGGGTGTTAAATGGACGGGTATTTGTTCTTCAGCGAAATGCGGGAAATGAAACATCACATCTATTTAGGAATTTAGCGTGATTTTTACACCCTAAATCCCCAAACATTTACTGTTCTAACCTAATCATGTCACGTGGTTGAATTAGTAACCTAAATAGTCGTTTCGGAAACGGCTTATGAAAGTTACTAATGGACATTGTTGCGTTCTGAATATTATGCGTACTTACTGCGATCGTTATTTACACTTGTTAAAAGTTTTTACTGCAAAAAATATTCGAGGAAGGAAAGGGGAAGGTAGGAGGGAAAGTGTTATTGCTATGCTAAGTAAATATGTAGAGATAGACACACACACATAAACCCGTAAAATAGTCTACGGAAGTTTACAATTGTTAAGATTTTAGTTTTATTGTAGATTAGTTCTTCGGTCAGCAAAGCAAATTTGTCCCAAAAAAATAATTAGGGATTAAAATCTAGAGGTTAATATTGTGAATGTGTATTATATTTTCTTCTATGAAAGAATTTCCTGTGTTTCCGTACATGGCAATACTTACGTAAATTTTTTTCTGGCTCTGCGAGACACTTTCTCATGAATAAATATGTCAAAACGAAGTCTTATCAGCCAATGACAGCCCTACATGCGAAATACGCAGTTCTTACCACAGCCCTTTCAGTGCTTAAGGACTGCTAAATTATTTGAATTGGTACTGTAGGTATTATCACATGAGCCGAATTCCTTGTCGTCAGTCTGCCATAATATGCTGATCGTACATTACTAATTAGAATTGATAATTTAAATATTTAGAAAGGCTAAAAAAATTTATAAAAAGTATATTATTAAATATTAATGACTAAAAATCGGAAAAGTCGAGATAATATGTAAGTGTATCAGCGGTGAAAAGACGATTGGGATGGGTATCAATGTGAAATTGTAATACCCACATAAATTTTAGAACGTTATGTGCAGAATAAGCATCTTACAAAAGTAATAGACAGGTAAAAATAAATAAACTCCTATTTTAGTCTTTCAAGTTATTACAACGCAAATGTTAACGTTTTCTACCACATCTCCAACAAGCAGTACCATAAAAATATGTTTGGGGCATATCTTTGTAGGAAATAGTACAAATTAAAAATATTTACTTGCCAGGTTTCGTTCTGCATTTCATGCCTTAAATTGGATTTCGGTGTTTTGCTGCATATGAAATTGCATTTTCTGCGTGTTGTTACGGTTTTATCGCTATTATTATGCACCTCTGCCTAAAATGTTTATTTACATTGGTGTGTCACATCACGTGACGGCACGTAGGAAGACTTGACACGAGTGTAGCGTCTTACACGACACAAGGGCCGTGTTATATTTGACCGTCTAAGGGCACTTATAGCTTTAAAAAGCCCTGCTAATGTTCTATTTCCAACCAATTCGTATCTCTCCGCGCGTAACGGCTAACGACGGGTCATGTCTAACTTCTCTGGACACGTCACTTGATGTTTGAGCGTGTAAGATAAATTGTTCATTTAGTATGAATTGATACAGCCAAATAAAAAGTGTGTATTAATTATATAAAATACAATTATGTCGGTTTCGGTCGATTTAGTTTCTGTATTGTTGTATTTAAATACGAAAACACATGGAAGTATATTGCGTAATTTCGCTGCCAACCTTACAAGCAGTAAGGCAGTTATAGATAATGTTGAATTATATGCAGTAACGGCTGGTGATATTTTTCAAAGGTTAAACTGTTAGTGCTCACCGTATCCCGAATAACCTATACCACGCTTCGAGCCCTTGAAAAGTGCATCGCGGAAGTGACGTCACACAAGCCGCTGTTGGAATTCACAGCAAGGGCTCATATGCACTCTAGAATGTCCCCTTCAACCACGGGCACGAACCACTTAACCTTCTCGAGCCCAAGATCAGAATTCATAAAATGTACGCTACTTCATGAAGGGAACAAAGACTTAGGGCTCAAGGGCAAGTGATCTAGGGCATGTTGAACTGAAATCGAACACGGTCAAGATTACGATAATTTCTCGTGCAAGGCGTATCTCCTGTTAACAGATCAGGCGGTAGAACATTCCAGAGAAATTTCTTCCTGAAGTTGCTGTGACTTCAAGAAACACAAGACCCAAAGAATAAGTCATTATGACTTACAAATTTGTCGTAATTTGCTTTGCACAATATTTTTTGTTAAAGTCTTTATCATTCGGATTTAAAAATATTTATATACAAAAATTAGTATAGACTGTTTGTTCACTATCAACTGAGCACTCAGCCAGAACTTGTAATTAATTAAACTATGTTTTATTTGGCCAATATATGTTAACTTTTGAAAGAGTTGAAACGTTTGCACTTGTTTCTATTTACATGGAAGTTTTCACAATAAAATTAGTAAAGACGACTATAAAACAGCTGAGAGAAAACTTTATGCAGTGCTCACTTTATCGTGAATGGCCTATATTATGTAATTTCATAAACGTTATAAATCCTTAAAACTTACTAATAATTTTTTTGGAAGTTGCAGCATATCTCTGTGAAATGTTTTTGAACAACATTCTTTTGAAACTCTTGTACGAGTGTCTGCTTGAAAAGTCTCGTTGAAGAATGAAAACTGCATCCTGTAAATAATGTTTAGATACGACGGAACTCTGACCACGCTATGTTTCTCTAACTACACGGACCGGGCGATGCCGCTGGTCGGCGGGTTTTCTCGGGGATCTCCGGTTTCCCACGCCCCTTCATTCAGGCGCTGCTCCATACTCACCTTAACCAGCGCTGACCAAAATCTCTCACTCACTTTTATTACATAGTATTCATAGTGGAGACACCATATATATTGTTACAGCAACCTGTAGACAACTTACTATCATCTTGGTATAACTCAACCTTTATTTTCCTGTCTCTCTCTCCCTCAGGAAATGTATTCAAAGGTGATGAGAATTCGTTGATTCAGTGCTTAATTAAGTAATACTTACTAAGCGAAAATATTTAAACTTACTTATAATGTAAATTCCCAGTTGAATATACGTCCAAATACACTGATAAAGACACGGTTGCGTGATTTTATTTTTAGGTAAATTTCCTTTCTAAATTGTAGTTATTTTTTTTGTAAACAATAAATGGGCTAGTAATAAAATGAGTGATTGTGATATAATTATGATAACTATTATTGGAATTAATTTTTTTTGCTGAAAATTAAGTTACAGTTTTTTTTTTCAAATAATACAATAATGTTTACTATCACGAAATCTCCCAAACCGGAAACAAGAACTAATTTATAGCCCCCTTACCAATGCCAGCGCAATTAGCGGCAGAAATTGACCCTTGTCAACGAACTAATTACACATATCTTCCTGACTTGCGTAGACTTAACCTTAGCGTCGGCCAACAAGAGGCGTTCACGAAAAGTAACCTGGTAAGTTGGGTAAGTATTTTCGGTCACGAGGTTAAGATGCTCGAAACCTACATTGAAAGGAAAGTATTTTTGCAGTTACCATACTTCTGTTAAAATAGGGACAAATATCAAGTTTGGTCGTCGATAGTATCTGGATTGAATTTGTTCTATAGAAGTTACAAATTACTACGTTTCAATGTCGTTTTGAAAACGGATTGGGTATTGAATCCCGACTGAGTACGATAACCGTCTACATGCAAACCTTGGATCAGGCAGAAATCTACTTCAGTTCTCTGGACAAATTTGGCTGTGCTAATGTTGGTACAATTGAACTTTATGTTGGTTGACATGAAATAAATACATTCATACAATCATTTATTTATTTTTCTTTGCCTCCACGTAATGAACGGAAACAAGAAAATTATTGTTCTTCATGATCGTATTATAATTTTTGTTCAGTCTTTCATTTGTATGTGTTTACTTTCGACTCGTTTTCAATACGATCCGCATTTCCATGGCATTTTATGCCCGACTCAATCTCGAGTAGAAATGTTACTCTAACCTTGTTACTCATGCGACTGTTTACAGCTTGTCAGAATAAAGGTCAGTTGGTGAGTGTGCTTTAGGAACAAAACTGAAGAGAAAAATGGGGGGCAAGAAATTTTGTTTATCTACATACTAATCTCTTCCTCTCCCCCCTCCCCTTCTTAGTGCATGAGTATTTATAAATACGTGTATTTGTGGCTAGGCTTATCTAATACTCTATGCCTGAAAAAAAATATATATTGAGCGTTTTTTACATAGGCACGGTTACGAAAGTTTTCACTTGAGGTAGTTTCAAAGAAACCTATTTTTAGTAAGGTAATATCTGAGCAGATGTGAATTTTATCATAATCAGTGTTAAGTGTTACTAAATTAAAGCCACTCGAACCGAAAACTAATTCCGTGATAGCGGCGTGCATTTTCTTGCGGGGAAAAAAATAAATTGTGATTTTAGTTTGTTATCACTTGTCTCTCTGAGAATTATGACTTACTCCAATTAGGAAACTGCAGACGTTGCTTCCCTTGTTACACCATTTTTCTTCTGTACTCGTTAAGTGCTCTAAGGTGGCAGCGTTTGGGGGAGGGGGGATGTAATTCCCTGTTTAATCTTTTAACGGGAAGTGACAAAACAAAAAGGACAATTTCGTAAGGTAAAACACTGAAAATGTAGTCAGAAACTTCCAGAAAAAATATTATTATTATTGATTTATTTTATTTATTTATTTTTTTAGATTTTACAAAATTAAAATGTGATTTAACGAAAAAAATATACTTAACCCAAAGGAAGTTTTTTTACTGTCTTAATATTTACTTTTTAAATTACAGACGATTATGGTGTTTTTTTTTCATTGCTATTGGAAATAAGTTATTATATTCCAGCAAATAACGTCTGCTGAGCAAAAAAAAAAAGAAAAGACGATTCTGCAAAGCCTCTTTTTTTTTTTTTTTTTTTTTTTTTTTTTTTTTTTTTTTTTTTTTTTTTTTTTTTTTTTTTTTTTTTTAAAGAAGGAATTAGTTGTTGCTCAGATGTGATAAACTTCTTCGAAATAATTTTAATAGTCAATGCGGTAGCATGAGTTTACAAAATTTACAGGGAGAACTGTGTTGTTCCTTACTAAAAACAGTGTTGCATTTTTGTGTTATAGATAATTTATAACTGCACTTTGTGCTTGTATAATGCATTCTTTATTTCCAGCAAATTCTTCTTTATATTTGTATAGTTGTCGACCTTGGTCTTCTTGTTAATATACACTTCATAAATTAAATTTTTGCAACACTTTATTTCAGTGTCAGCCACCCACATGACTACGACAACAATCATATTTGAGATTTCAGGACATAATACTGTAAAAAAAAACGTTTTCAAGCTACTGTTACAAAATTAGTTTATATTAGTTATCCCACAGCACCAAATATCATTAGGTAAAAAACAGAAAACAAATTCAAAGATAATTATATTTCTGGTAAATAATGTTACATACTTTTTTAAAATTCTTCTGCTTACAAGAATACATGTTACTGACTATTTGCATAACAAGAAAAAAATTTAGCAATTGCAATTTAGTAATGTTAATAGGAAGCACATGCTATTATAAGCGTATATTAATTTAAAACTTAGGCCTATATAGTCATCAAAAGAGCAATAAAGTAATGGTGATGTAGCATACTGATTTCTCGAGAACTAAGAAATCGTTTTTTTTTTTCTGAAGAACACAATCGCGCTTGAAACGGTAATTCCAGTAAATATGAAATCTAGGTAACTATGCAGCAACTAAGTTCTGTGCATTTCTTGTTTATTTTCTACGATGAAGGTCAACGAAGAGATGATCTACGTTGTCTTCATTCTTGTACGGAATGAAATACTTGTTCTGGCAGGTAGTTATTTTCTCCAGGTATTCCTGTAAATCAATTGAATAATACACGCACTGTCCTATTAATAATACAACTGTACAAATATAAATGTTCTTTTAAAATAATTTTATGTACTGCAGAATAGCGTGTAACAGTGCCACAAAAATTCAGAAATTTTTTTTGCCACGGTGCATGTACTTTGAAATAAGGGAAACTAAGGTACAGACGCTATTCGCGTCGATAAATACGGCACTTGTGTCAAATGAAAAATGAAATTGTATAACACAAAAAAAATATTGTCAGAAGTGGGATTCGAACCCACGCCCACAAAGTGGACCAGAACGCCCAGACCTGCCATCGCAGGCAAGGTTTTACCTTGAGTCTGGCGCCTTAGACCGCTCGGCCATCCTGACAACTTGATGTTAAGCTTCTCTAATTTAGCTGATTAATATTTCTTCAAATTTCACGTATATTATTTGTCCTTTTAAAATTTTTTAAGAGTGCACATTGAGAATTTGGACACATTAAACATTTATAAAGATTAATTTATAATAGGAAAACTGGTTATGAAATACCACATTTATTTCGCGAGCTTGACTTTTGCTCATCACAACCATGCCGTGAACATTGTGAAACTATTTCTGTAGGCCTACTGTAATTAATATAAAACTCACATAGTGGCCATCAGGGAACGGTTTTTTGATCAGATATTCAAACAAAAATGAAGTACTGTACTGTCTTCATGCTACCGCCCGTGCCTGTAACTCAAGCGTAACAAGAAAAATATTTTATTTATTTATTTTATTTATTTATTAGCCTCCTCTTTATTTAAGGGGGACTGGTTGAAAATTTTATTGTATTTTTGGTTTTTATGCTGTAACATTTATTCAAATTGTATTATCAAAATTTTCTCTTCAACAAAGCGTAGAATATACTGCTTGACATAAATAATAATGGAACTTTCATTATTATTTATGTCAAACAGTTTACCAAAAATATATTCTGTGCTATGTTGAAGAAAAATGTTTGATAATACAATTTGAATGAATTTTATAGCTCAAAAATGGAAAATATAACAAAATTGTCTAACATTTCCCCTCAAGACAGAAAATTCTTTCCATTGCAGTAACGATCTGAACCGTAGCGTCGTGTATAATTTTCTGTTTAAATGTATATGTTAGTTGCACTTAACTAATTATATATTGTACTGTAACAAATTAGGGGCTTAGAGGTGTAAGTCATAAATATGTATTAGTTAGTGTTCTTTTTATTCATATTATAAACATTTTCTAAAAGAATATTCTATAACAAATATTTTTCACTCTTAACTGAATTTATGAGCAACATTTAGAGTATCGCAAGAATTTACTGCATTTTGAATGTGATTACATATAATGGTTTACGAGAAATCTGTTTTAACTGACATCTGAGTCCCTAAATAGTAGTTATATTAATGTTAATACACATGTTACTATTATTGTTTTTCTCCACCTAGATACTGCGATCAAGGAGATAAAAATCCACAAAAACTTATTATGAAATATTATGTTTTTACAAATTGTACATTATGCATATATGTCACATTTTGTATATATTTTAGCTAAACTACTCACATGTATTCAGTCTTTACTGCTTGTAAATTTTTTGTTAGTTGATTTTTATAAAAAACGTGCAACGTATTTGAATTGCGTGGTAAATAGTTGGCATGGTGAAATTATTATTGATGTTTGAGTAGAACTGCCAACTATGCAACTATGTAGTAGGCTTAGGTAGAAGAGTAACCAGAAATTTATCAAGTAGGGGGATGGATACACGAGTTTGAATAACTAAATTGAAACATTGACCTACCTACCCTACCGTTGTGAATTTTCATAAGTGTTTTTGGTTTAGATCATTTCAAACAAGAACACTGAAGCTTCTGACTATCTTGTTTTGCAGTGATGGAGCCGTTTTCGATATTGTATGACAAAAGTAATAAAAATTAATTTTATAATGTTACACTCCACTGGAATTTCATATTAAATTCCATTTGTTTACTTTGCTCTGATTGGCCCGCTTCAAATACACACAATTACATGTAGACAGCAGAAATATTGATGCCACGTTTTCTACGCCAAGTTTGTTACGGTATGTAAGCCACGTCGATTGCAGACCCGCCTCGCTCTTTAGTTGTGCAGTGGTTTCGAAAATGATATTCTTTAACGCGAATTAATACGTACATCAAAAATTCATCTTACAGTTTTAACACTTATATATCATCGTTAGTAGCTGACTTTTTCTGTTACAATAAATCAAACGGAATTTTATATTTTTGCCCTGAAATATCACATATTTTGATGTCAAAATAAGCCTAAATGAAGCAAAATATTTCTTTTGCTAACAAACGGTACATTATTTTGAAAAACGGTCTACCAAAATTGTGTATCGTATGACCATACACAGGCTCAATTTTTTTTAAAAGCATTTGATTAAAAAATATTTGAGTTATTTGCAGTTGTTTGAAATAAATTGAAGATCACGACTTTAAGAGGGGAGTTCACGCCAAATTTGAATGGTTTTAAAAATGTTTATGTTTATACAAGGTATGGTTTGTTTTATAGATATATATAGTGACTATTTTTTACAGTAATGAAAATTTTCTAGCTTTCATAGTTTTCGTACAGTGGCATGTTAAAGGCCAAATTTGCATGAAACGGTTTAATACACGAAACGAAAACCAACGGACTTACAGAAATGAAATAATTCACACTCAATAACAGTGCCAAGGACTACGCCAAGAGGTATGTAAAAGTCCTCAGTAACATTTTATGTATTTAAAATTGTTTTTTGTTTTTTTAAATTGCCAATTTTTTATTTTAAATTCAAAAATGGTTTAGAAATAGAAAATGTATTCAAATGTGATTTTCATACATAGCATGATGTAGCCCGTGACACTGTTATTAAGTCCTTTGGTTTACTTTTTTTGTATTAAACCGTTTTATGCAAATTTGGGCTTTGACTTGCCGTTATACAAAAAGTATGAACGCTAGAATATTTTCATTAATGTAAATAATGGTCTCAATATATATCTATAAAACAAACCATATCCCGTACAAATATAATTTTTTTCAAAACTATTAAAATTTTGCAGGGAGGGCCCCCCCCCCCCCTTTTTTTAAAGTCTCATAGAGGCTAGTTGTCGGCTGGAGACTTGCGCCTAGAGGCTAGTGTTAGGGGTGATGCACATGCTATGTCGTCCTTACAGCTTCTTCATCTCTAGGCTTAGCATGCGCAAAATATGTCCACCCAAACGGCTTCTAGGTGACGACCACGGCCATAGAGGAACAGGTCTGGACACTTGGAGTTGAACATTGACCCTCACATGACAGATTGCAAAGATGACTGATTGGCGCCACTGGCACTCTGATGTTGTTTTAACATTGCGCGAATGGATCTACAAGGAGCAAGCACATGTCGGAACTACTAGGAGATGTGGTAGTACGACCTTATATTGCAATGTTAAAATAACACATTTCATTACTAGTGGCGCTTTCATTCATAACGGGGTCAACTAAATAGCACTGTTAGATAGGCTAGTGTCCATACCTGTAATTCTAAGACCGTGGTGGCGACCATGTAGTTTTATTGGTGGGAAATCTGTAGCAAAGTTGAGTGGACGATTCTATCCGAGTTTACATCCTGTAAGTACACTTTGAAGGTCGTTTTTAGCTATGTTGAAGGACTTAGAAACAGTGTTTTAATTAGCTAGGTGTCTTAGCAACGACATTCCGTATTTGTCCGAAATTTGAATTCTATTCGTATATTAGCACAATGAGAACTGTGGAATAGTTTCGTAAAAATTTCTCTGTATGCTATATTACAACGAATTTAAAGGGCGTGATAGAGGTGTGCCTTTATGGGCGGAGTGGGGAGGGGGAGCTCCTCTTAAAATTTTATTTTAATATTCTTTATATTTGTACCGTTGCTTTATAGACATGTATTGAGATTATTTTTAACAATAACACATTTTATATAATGACATGTCAAACCCCAAATTTGAATAAAGAGGTTTCGTTCAAGAATGGTTAACCAATTGACTTACAGAAATTGAATAATTCACTCTGATGGACAGTGGCATAGGCTACGCCAAGATTTGCATTAAAAAACCGGAAATTGGAAATTTTTTATTCCAAATTCAGCAATATTTCGAAAATACAAAAAAAAAAGTTCAGTGCGGGGTTTTTGTACATATCGTGACGTAGCCCACGATACTGTTCTTCAGTATGAATTATTATTTTATTTCTGTAAGTTATGTAGTTTTCCGTTCATATATAAAACCGTTTTATGCAAATCAGTATCTTGACGTATCACTATACAAGAATTATAAAATTAATTAAATTTTCATTACAGTAAAATATAGTCGCAATAGCTGTATGTAAAACAAACCATATCTCGTACAAATATAAAATTATTACAACAATAACAAATTTTCAAGATCCCCCTCCCCCTCAGCGGGGCCACCATAAAAGAACCATGCACCTGGCACATGGACGATATCGCAACGTTTTTACGCGAAACTACCTTAGTTACTCGTAACACGTTTATAAAATGCATTCAGTCTAGGCATCTATAATTTTAAAATTCAGTACTCATGTTAGAAACATGATTTTCTGGCCTCTCAAAATTGCTAAAACGGCTTTTTTTTTTTTTTAGACTGCTGAAACTCCGAAAACACATCATACGTTCGTAAGGTGCAAAACTAGATGCATGCATTGGCCTTCACTTCATACGAACGAAAAATTAAATTTTAAGTTCACAGCTTAAAGTCCCATAGGAAAAATACTACAAGGAAAATTTTGCACGCTAGTTTGACGCGCTATCAATAGAGACGATATGCCACCCATCGAGCGTGGCACTCTGGCTCTTATCGCTCCGCTGTTCCCACACGTGAAGCGCAGAAATTTTGAAACCATGAAACCTGTACACAAGACTCTTTAAGAACATGGTCTACTGCAGGTTTGATAGTCATATTTTTAGTTTTGTATTTGTACCAGGCATTTTTTCTTATTTTAAACAAAAATTGTGTATAAATTTTGTTCTTATGGATATTTTTTATCTCTCATAATGACTCGTAAACGTCAAAATTTGCATTTTACCATTTTATGTACGCCTTAAAACCAACTGATATACCAACCTGAAAAAAAAAAATCAGTGAATAACAATGTTGTAGACTAAAATGTCTCCTATATAAAAATATAGTATTTTTAAAATAACATTGAAGTTTTAAAATATGAATTTCAAAAATAGCAATTTGTTTTTATATAGGAGACCTTAAGGCCAACAACATCGTTGTTTACTGTACTTTTCCTTAGTATGTTATGTCAGTTGGCTTAAGTGGCGTAGATAAAATTGAAAAATGCAAATTTCTACTTCTACGAGTCATTACACAAAAACTATGAGAAATAAAAATATTTCATAAGAGCCAAATTAAATGGAAATTTTTGTCAAATAATATTATATATATATATATATATATATATATATATATATATATATATATATATATATATATATATTAATACGTACAGGGTGCAGCTGAATTCGACCGAAAAACTTCGGGAGGTGATTCCTTATAAAAAAAATCAAGTAAAATATACGGGATAGTTGGTACCTAAATATAATATTAACGATGGTATGAACCCTTAATCATGGAAAATTTTAAGTGTATTTTTGTAAAATAATGGAAATGAAGAAGCATTTAATGATGACAAGTTGAGCATTGTTTTATACCACCGGGACCTTGAAATACACATTAGAATCACATAAATACCTTGCACTCTAATACAAAATACTAGGATGGCTACCCCTTTTATTACATGCCACTTTTCTACCATCAGGAATTACGAACTTTTAATACGGTTTTCTACTAGAGAAGCACGTCAGAAGTAAATAAGGTCGCCTGGTTGTAAATGCGCATAACCAACCGTTTTCGTGTAAATTTCGTAAAAAGAGTGGGCTGCAGTAAGGCAGTTCTTACTACGTAGGCAATACGGCATACATGTTTGAATGGCTGGTTGCCGTACCAACTGCTATGACTGAGGGATGGGAGAGAATGGAGCCCTAACATCTCATCAGCAGGTAAGATCATTAGATACAGTAACATAAAGAACTGAACAATGTCAGAGAACCGGGAAAGGAATCGGCCATGACCAATATCAAGGGATTCAACCCATCATTCGCCTTGAGTGATTTCGGGAAACCATGGGAAACAGAAACAAGGATGGGCGGAGTCGGGAAGCGAACCCGTATATTCTTGCAACGTGATAGACTTGCACCACCTCGCTCGTTGACGAGAATGGAGAAATCTTGTTGAATAACGTTATCACAAACGAGGTTATAGTACAAGTAACAAAATGTTTTAGAACTGTCTGTGTATTAAGGTACTGCTATTTTTTAATACCAGTTGTAATATGTAGGTTTGAGCCCTTAATTACAGGCATTTAAACTTTAAAACCGGTTCATGTTAATGTCATCATTTAAATTGTATTTCAAATACTGTTGTATTGGGGCTGACTTTATTACTTAGAATTTTTAAGTGCTAATGTTCTTATATTTATTTTTTTATAAAGAATTCTCAGTACATAAGTAATAGAGCAGTTTAGTGCAGCACCGGAGTGATTTGGCGAGGCATAAAAACATTTTAAGTGCAGTAGAGGTTTACATACTCTTTGTCGGAGTGCAGTTGGCAAAGAATAAGTACGGACGCGACTGAAGGAAGGGACTGTTCCATGAACGGTGATGGCGAATGTATGTGTGTGAGCCACCGAGCTGCCCTGGGTCGAAGTCCTGCACTTTTGAGTTCCACTGAAGGATTAAAGGAAGGATGTCCCGCTGGCCAGTCCAGGAGGCTGCCTGAGATGATCCCATGTTGCATCGGGATGTTTAAAAATTAAGAATTCCCGGTAAAACCTCCATCTCAGTAGTGTTAACGTCTCCCGCCGTGTTTACCCGAACAGAACAGCTCAGTAATATTTTTGGACGCATTTTGTTTAAACTCACGGAGACCCCTGAAATTTAAATGGTCTACCTAAGTATAGTTAGTAAGTGAAAACTATCAGTAATTGATAGACAAAACTGAGAATATTAATTTGCCGTATGTGTGTGCTGCACGTTGGTTTGTCGTCCTCCTGCACTTTGTTATGTTATCAGAACTTACTTAACTACCCTTATTTTCACTTCTACTTCCACGTAGTATTTGAAAGCATTCACAGCTTATTTTCTCAGTTATCCTTTCATGTAAGGTTATTAGGACGGCCAGTAAACTTTAAAGAAGACATGAATTAAACTAATTATTTTATTTTGGACAGGGATTTTGTTGTCGTCAGTAGTATTCCATTTTATACTGTAGTATTTGTGTGTACGAAGTCATGTCACGATCTGTCTTCAATAATCTGTTTTCTGTTTGTCCCTACATAAATTTGGTTTTCTTAATCACTCATTGCTGTGAAAATACTTCAATGATTGTTGTATAAATAAGAAAATATTACTTTGTGTAGTGTATTTGGATCCATAAAGTTCACTGAATTCACTGTTGTGTACTCTAATACATTTTGAACGTTATAAAATGGTAGAGTATAATACATCTATTGAAGAAGATTACGTAACATTTAATTATTACGTGTTTTTCTGGATGACCTCACAAAAATTCCAATTCGTGTCCTCACTTTTAATGTCCCACCTCGCTTGTTCGAGATGTAATGACTGCGGATTTTTATATGCACTTCCAGAATGCATACCTCTGTTATACGAACATGTTTATTGATCAGTATGACGTTAGTACCAGAACTGGATTATTCTCGCAACTGCCCACGACCCACTGCTTCCGTATGTAATCCTCGTTAGTCGACTACAGCGATACATGTACAAGAACGTGAGGAATACGAATAGTATGTCTGTAATCACACACTGACTTTAAGCTCACAGACAAATTATTGCGAATGTAACAGTACTTTATTGTTAATGTAGCGTGTACAATACGTGCATATTCCTCCATTCTCGTCAACGAGCGAGGTGGTACGAGTGTATCACGTTGCAGGAAATTACGGGTTCGATTCCCGACTCCGCCCATCCTTGTTCCTGTTTCCCGTGGTTTCCAGAAATCACTCCAGGCGAATGATGGGTTGAATCCCTCGATTACTTTCCCGGTTTTCTGACACTGTTCAGTTCTTTGTGTTACTGTATCTAATGATCTTAGCTGTTGATGAGACGTTAGGCCTCCCTCTCTCCCATCCCTTAGTCATAGCAGTTGATAAGGCCGCCAGCCGTTCAAACGTGTATGCCGTATTGCCTACGTAGTAAGAACTGTCTTACTGCAGTCCACTCTTTTTACGAAATTTACACGAAAACGGTTGGTCCTACGCATTTACAACAGGGCGACCTTATTTACTTCTGACGAGCTTCTCTAGTAGAAAACCGCAATAAAAGTTCATAAACCCTGGTGGTAGAAAAGTGGCATGTAATAAAAGGGGTAACCACCCTAGTATTTTTAATTAGTGTACAAGGTATTGATGTGATTCTAATGTGAATTTCAAGGTCCCGGTGGTATAAAACAATGTTCAACTTGTCATCATTAAATGCTTCTTCATTTCCATTATTTTACAAAAATACACTTAAAATTTTCCATGATTAAGGGTTCATACCACCCTTAATATTAGTTTCAGGTACAACGTGTTCCGTACATTTTAAACTAGAGTTTTCATAAAGAATCACCTCTCGAAGTTTGTCGGTCGAATTCAGCTGCATCCTGTACATATCTGGTACAAATATAAAAATACGACGTTGAAAATGCTATGTACCGTGTCCTTAATATAGGAGTTTCACTATAAAGTGAGCACTTTTGAAGAACCTTGTGTCAATACTTATGATTAGGAATTATTATTTATTGTGAACTTTTACCTTAAATCTATAGTACAGTACAATCTGTACACTTTAAGACTGCCACTTATGCTGCTTTGTTTCCATTAAGGAATGCGTGGTAGATAAATAAACGCTGAAAACATCACTTGATTTCTACGCTTTATTCGAAGCTAATATGGATAAAATACTCAATGACAATCCTCGATAATTGTATTTGCCAACTTTATGAGTAAATATTTATCCAGAATTACTAATTCGTTACGCGTTATCTCTTGCCCCGCAGTTAAATGCACGAGGTTCCGGCGTCAGAGATTGTGCCTCAGAAGTTCGTAACACTGCAAACAATTTTGTTTAAAACGTTAGCTAAAACTATTGTCTAGGATTGCTATTGTTTAATTTTCGCAAATTGGCTTCAAGAAACCTTCAGTTATAGATTAATGCTTTTAGCGTTGAATTATGTACCATGCCCTCTTAAGCAGTGCTAAGATTATGTGTTCCACAGGTTGGAAAGAAAATGTTTTCTTATGGGAGAGTTTGGCAAGGGGAAAATTTCTGCAGCTAGTTTCGCTGATATCGCTAAGGGACCAGAAAAATACGAAACTGTAGTAGCATTAAATCTAAATAGTCTTGGAAATGACAGAAAATCAACTAATTTCGCGATTTAAATGATCAAATGTAAGGTCACAAGTGACGGCTATAAAACGAAAAATATGTCGTACAGTTACAAAATATAAAATAATGAATTTTTTTACCACGTGAACGCCTTTAAGGGTGATCTTGAAGAGCACATACAATGCCACATCGTCTCAACTTAACAATCAGGAAAGCTCTGTGATTGGTCGGTTTGTACCCATTACCGATACCTAGAGCAGAATAATTCGCGGTTCACTGACGCAGGGGCGTCATTTAGGGGGAGCAGAGGGGGCAAATGCCTCCCCTCCCTGTATTTAGAATTTTAAGTGTATAAAATTAATTTTTGGAATTTTGTTATTTAAATAATGCTAACTTAAGTGCACAAAACTGATGTTTTATTAGTAACGTTTCTAATTTAAACATGGTTAATTAATAAAAAGATGCAACAAAGTCACTGTCACCGAAAAAAAATATTCCCCCCCCCCCTCTTCCAAGAAAAACCTGAAATGACGTCACTGCGCTGACATGTAGGCTAGCCTCCAAAAACACCTGTGTATTCAAGCAGACATTATCTGCTCACTGGCTGCTCGATGACGTAGTATGGATCTGTGTTTAGTTGTTTCTTCACTATTGGCTAAGCGACTTCCAGGAACTTTCAAATAAGACACGAGCCAGTTACGAAAGTGGCAAAAACCTACAGTTAATGGAATTGTAACTTGGGGACAAAACAAAACGCGAATTTTTTAGCACTCTACTGATAGCAGCGCTCAAACGGCAGCAATTTGGGCGCGGTCTACCGCAATTTTCGTCATCATTATTTTATTTTCTATATGTACCAGATATTTTTTTTCTTGTTTTAGACACAAAATGTGACTAAAGTTGGCTCTTATGAAATTTTTTTTTTATCTCTCATAGTTTTCGCGTAATGGCTTGTTAAAGTCATATTTTGCATGTTTCCGTTTTAACGACTACACTAAAACCAACTGATATACCAAACTCAAAAAAATCACAGTGGATAAAGACATTGCAGGCTACAATGACATGCTCATAAAATTAAAGAATTGACATTATTTGTATGTTTTTTTAAATATTGAACTTTTTAAATTTTTATTTACAGTTTCAGCAATTTTTTATAATTAAATTAATTTTTATTCTTTAATTTCATTAGCATGTCATTGTAGCCTGTAATGTATTTTTCTACTGTGATTTTTTTTAGTTTGGTATATCAGTTGGTTTTAGTGCAGTCGTTAAAACGGAAACATGCAAAATTATGACGTTAACAAGCCATTACGCGAAAACTATGAGAGATAAAAAAATTTCACAAGAGCCAACTTTAGTCACATTTTGTGTCTAAAATAAGTAAAAAAAAAAATATCTGGTAAAAATAAAAAAATGGTAATGAAAATTGCGGTTTACCGCGCCCTTAACATTGTTCTTTCTAACCTGTAGTAGAACATTTATATAGGTCGTTCGGGATAAAGTGAGCCCTAAAAATTTAACCTTTGAAAAACATCACTAGCCGTTACTACATATAAATCAATATCAGCTCTAGTTGCCTTACTGATTGTGTGGTTGGCAGCGAAATTATGCAATATAATTCCTATTTAAATACAGCCATACTGAAACAAAGTAACCGAAATCGACATAATTGTATTTTATATAAGTAACAAACTTTTTAAATCGAACTGTATAGAGTCCTACTGACTTAACAACGTATCTTTTACGCGCAAACATTAAGTGACGTGTCCAAAGAGGTTAGGCATTTCCCGTCTTTAGCCGTTACGCGCGGAACGACACAAATTAGCTGAAAATAGAACTTTAGCAGGGCTTTATTTAGTGCTAATTTTTTCCCCAACCACCTATAGGAATCTATAAATTATGCGGAAGGAAAAAGTAACTGTGACTTGAAAAGTGGTAAGTTTGTCGTGAAAGGCTTATACAAGAGCCTGCATGATACTCACCGCTAGATGGCGGCATAGAGCGGCTGTTGTCCTAGCATGAGGTACACAGCGAGCATTGTCGCTTCTCTTGCCTGCGTTCCAGTCCCTGGAGAACGTCACTTGTCCGCACACCAGCAGGCCACACACTGCTGCCACCAGCCACAGGCGTACCAACTGTGTTCCCCTGCACTCAACAATAACACACTTAAGAGCGCGTGCTACATAATTCCACGCTAAAAGCATTCATCTATAACTGTAGGTTTCTTGAAGCCAATTTGCGAAAATTAAACAATAGCAATCCTAGACAGTAGTTTTAGCCTACGTTTCAAACAAAATTGTTTCCAGTGTTACAAACTTCTGAAGCACAATCTCTGACGCTGGAACCTATTGCATTTAACTGCGGCGCAAGAGATCACGCGTAACGAATTAGTAATTCCGGATAAATGTTTACTCATAAAGTTGGCAAATACCATTATCTAGGATTGTCATTGAGTATATTATCCATATCGGCTTCGAAAAAAGCGTAGAAATCAGTTGATGTTTTCAACGTTTATTTATCTACCGTGCACTCTTAAGTGCGCTGCCTACCTCAGAGACACTTCAGGAGCAAACATAGGGTTGTACATGTTAAATTATATTCGATGCGGCTCAGTACGTGTTCAAGCTACATATACGTCACCACTGACTTTTTTATTCATCCATGAACCGTGCTCATTACTAAAGGTTTTAAACGTAATGTTTTCAATACCCTAAAAAACTGTGAAAAAAAAAAAAAACATTTTTACGCACCGAAAACACTCGAAAACAGCTATTCGCAATTTTTCCCTGCACTTTTATTAATTTAGCAATACATTCCTTTTCACGATGCGGGAAATGGTTTTTACCCGGAAGCGATTTAAAAAAAACGTTACTCAGCCCCACCGAATATAATTCAATATGTGAGTGTTCCATAAGGAACCATAATACATAATTCGATGCTGATAGCATCAGTTTAAAATTGTACGTTTCTCAAAGTCAATTTTCGAGAGAAAAAAAAACAGCAACCTTAGACAATAAGTTTAATAACTTTCTTGCTAAAATATTACTCGAGTAACGTATTTCTGAGAAAAAAAATCGCTGATGCTGAAATCTCGTACATTTTATTGCGCCGCAACATATCACGCTTAACAGATGCATCTTTCTGGGTAAATGTTTGCTCATAAAGTTCTCAAATATCAATATCTAGGGTTGCTGTTTTGGAGTTTTTCTGTATGGACTTTCAATACAGTTATTAATTGTTATCTAATAAATGAAGAGAGTGACGAAGTACCAGCGATGTGCTATTATAAAAACATTACATTTTAAGATAAGGAGCGTATTATTGGATTAAATTAGTACTGGGAGTTATTTAGTGTTTTGTACAAGATGAGAGACAATAATATTTTTGAAATTTTAAAATTTGTGTATTATTTCATAATTATCTTATAATATTGCACATACAATGTCCGTATTAAAGGTAAGGTAACTTTTCTCAAATAAGTTAAATCTGGTCAAATTTTGAATAAAGAAGAAATCAAGAAACAACCTGCGTGATTACTGATACGGGTCGTTCGGGATAAAGTGAGCCAATAAACATTTAACCTTTGAAAAATATCACCAGCTGTTACCGCATATAATTCAGCGTTAACTATAGTTGCATTACTGCTTGTATGGTTGGCAGCGAAGTTACGCGATATAGTTCCTCGTATTTTCCTATTTTAATACAACAATACTGAAACAAAGTCAACAAAAATTGACATAACTGAATTTTATATAATTTATAAACTTTTTTATATCAAACTATATAGGTTCCTACCAACTGCACAATTTATCTCACACGCGCAAACATAAAGTAACGTGTCCAGAGAGGTTAGACATTTCCCGTCGTTAGCCGATATGCGCGGAAAGATACGAATTGTCTGAAAATAGATCTTAAAGGCGCGGTCTACCGCAAATTTGATCACCATTTTTTATTTGTACCATGTATTTTTTTTTCTTATTTTAGACAAAAAATTTAACTAAATTTGGTTCTTATGAAATTTTTTTATCTCTCATAGTTTTCGCGTAATTGCTTGTTAAAGTCATATTTTGCATGTTTCCGTTTTAACGACTACACTAAAACAAACTGATATACCAAAATAAAAAAAAAATCACAATGGATAAAGACATTGCAGGCTACAATGACATGCTCATAAATTTAAAGAATAAAAATTATTTGAATTTTAAAAGCTATCTGCCTTGAAAAAAAAATCAGCCAACACGCAGAAGGCGATTAAAAAAAACGGCCCAACAGGTTTTTTATGTTTGCCCTCGTTTGAGACGTAAAAAATTAATATCGCCAAAAATTAGAAACAAAAGAACGTGTACTTAAGGGGACCGCCTACCACACACTTCAAATGCGTTGCAGTGTGTCCGTAAACATGATTTTTACCTACTAAACAATTCCACGTGTGCCCATTGTACCAACGTACGAAACGAAAACATACTTCAGACAAGGTCGGAACCTCATTGTTAAGAAGCTATGCTCATTAACACTGTTTCTAAGCCCTCCAACATGGCTAAAAACGGCCTTTTCAGACTGTCGTACTACAAAATGCACTAAACGAGTGTATGTGAAACTCAGATTGCGATGTGCTCTGAACTTAGTTGCAGACTTTCCACTAGTAAAACTGTGTGGTCACCGCTTAGTGTCCCATAGTAAAAACAGTTCGGCGGGAAGCTTGCACGCTAGTTCAGCGCTTGGCTCGTTGAGGCGATGCGGTATTTGATGCGCGTTTCAAGGTCGCCCTTATGTCTCCGTCATTTCTGAGCCTCTAACGCACAGGTAGGCGGCGCCCTTAAGGGCCACTGCTAGTGCTGGAATCTCAATAGGTATGCAACGCGAATGAAGTAACTTTAATCGGCCACTCAGCATCGAGTCTTCTGTGACGTCAGCGCGTAAGCCTCCTCAGTGCTGATTGGCCGACAAGTTATTTTATTCGCGTCGCGCCTTCCGCGCTATGGTGATTCCAGCATACAGCGGACAGAACCACTGGACTAGAAGGTCGCTCGACTTCTTCGTCGCCCCAGGAGGATGTTACAACGCTGAGGACATACCTGGGTGTCGTCATGGCCGTCGCAGGCGGAGGAAGGTGGATGTATTCCCAGCTCGTCGTAGATCGTTTCTGCCTCGACAATCCTCTCACGGCCATGTTTTTATTCATGCAGACATCAGCGCTGTCTGGTGAAGCCTGATCGCAACCTCCTGCCCACTCCTTCTTACCCAAATCCTCCCCACATGTTTTTTATCGGCTCCTTTTCTTCTTATACCCCGGCTCTTCTTCTGCACAGCGCAGATCTGTGTTTATTTTCCTTACACACCCGGGGCTGTTCGCATGCAAGTTTATCCCCTCCTACTCAACCTACCTTGCGTCGTACTTCAAACACACTCGCCTCCGATCTGAGAGATAAATATTTCCCAGTAGCATTCAAAGGGGTTTTCTCCCTTGCGGTTAACGTGCTTAAATAACATTTATAAATTAATATTTATATACTTCCGACCACGCATTAAGGTAAACCGTTGAACGAATGATCTCAAACGTTCTTTGAACGAGTCTTGGCATAGTGGTAAAAAATTAAACGAAAAATTTATTTTAAAGAAGAAAAATCGCCACTGGTTTAAAAAGCTTGGCTATGTACATCTGGGTTTGATTTAGTTGTAATGTCGGAAGTTATTAAGGTGGTCGTCTGTCTAGGCCGCTGAGTGAGGTGCAGGGCTTCGGCCTTTACCAGATTATTCGAAAACTGTTCATCGCACATGAGTGATGTCTGTTTAAGGAACATAATGTAAAGCACGTTACACGAGTGTATACCTATTTCAAGTTCACCAATACTCGTTAACACATATTTTGTAGCCGCAGAAAACGGCGAAAATGGGACTTTTTGCGGCATTTTTCTAGGTATGTAAATCCTTATGGAGAATCTTTTAAAATGTATAGACGGGTACAATACACCTTTGTCTTTAAAATAGTAGGATAATACAGGCAAGTTGTCTGCGAGAAGTTTGCACGCTAGTTCAGTGACTAACGTCTAGAGGATAGCGAGCTATATGACGCACGTGCTGTGTCCTGTTAGGATTTGTATTAGTAAACATATTCCTAATAAAAAAATATTATATGAGGAATGTACCTTAGGTTCAGGACATTTATTTATTTACCTTACTTTCTGGTGGCGTAGTTAATAGTCCGTGCCACTAAACTCGCTGCATTGTTCTTCATTTCTTCCAGATTCAAAATTGAGCAAGGTTCATTTGAAAGTATTTAAATAGGGACTTACCCGATTACCTTACCTTTCGTTACGAACATTGTATCCGAAATATTAAAGCGTAGATATGTAATGATTAAGTTCTTTAACATTTTAAAGTAATAATTATCTGTCACCAGATTGTGAAGACTAAATAACTTCTAGTACCAATTTCGTATACGCACATAAGATAAAAATATAATGTTTCTATTAAAAGACATTGCCGATAATTCGCTACACCGTTAATTTATTATACGAAAATTAAAAATTTTAACAAGTAAATGATTGCAGGCTCTTAAGAAAAGCTGCCTTTTCTTCCACTAAGACACGCACTGACAACTACATCAAAACATTAAAACTAAATCTTTAGAGATTAAAGATGCAAGCATCAATTTTACTTAGCTTAAAATATAATAATTAGGCTGAAGGAAAAAAAACATTATACAAAGAAAATCACATACATACACAAAAAAAAAAAACACATACACGAAATGTTATTTGCGAGTGAATATATGGTGAGACGGATGGAGCAAATGTATATGAACAGAGATTATAAAAGTTGCAAGGGCCTCTACTTGCATAGGTCGCTGTTCTAAACTGTTCCAGTGGCGGCGGCTGTTCACAGAGAAAGATCTGGAAAAGAAATTGGTGCTGTGTGGAGGAATGTCGGGACTATCTGTTACGCTATCTGTTAATCTGTTATGAGTTTCATGATTGTGGTAAGAGAATAGTTGGTGAAAATGGGAGGCAAGGTAAACGCGTTAATCTGTTCGCAAAATTTTAAACAACAAGATTAAAGTGTGAAGTTCGCGTCTGGAGTCTAGCTTAAGCCAAGATAAATTTTTGTAGTAAGTGGTCAGGTGTTCACTATATTTCAAATTATGAAAAAAGCGCACACACAAGTTTTGCAGTCTTTGCAGTCTTGAAACAAGTTTAAATGTAAGTTCACTGTGATGAAGTGGGTGGAAACAAATGATCTCACAAGGGTTAACTGCACTGATTGTGGTGACAAAAATCTTTAATCGCTGTAACGAATGCAAGGCGGCAACCACTATAGACTGGAAAATTTCGCGGTTTCAATGACCTGTAAGGCTAGCCTCCTAGATCACATGTTTACCCAAGAATACAATAGCTGTTCGTTGGCTGCTCGCTGACGCAGTGATATGTGTTTGCATTGAGCTAGATTTTTTATTTGACTCAGCGACTTACACGAGGTGTCAAATAAATCAAGGACCAATTGCGAACGTGATGCGAGCATACAGTTGGTGTAATTCTAGCTTGTGCCTATAAGAAAACGCCAATTTTTCACGTCTCTAGCAATCAGCCAATCACTCATTTGCACGCAACTGTTGTATGGTGTGACCATAGCAGTGTTTCGTTAACGACTTCAACTAAGTTTGTAAGGTTACTCTTCAATTGCACTGCCTGGTTATTTACAGAAAGTTTGGCTTGACGCGATTTGTCCACTTTATTAAGTAGCTTGTTAGATCCAGTCAGTATGGACTGACTTTTTTTGCGGATTAAATAAGAGGCCATCGCACCCCGAACTGCAGACTTACATCTGGACGCGCGTAGACACTTGTTTATCCGGAGAATAACACGAAATGTGGCCCTACATTGAAGAGGCGCTGGAATGAGTTGGGAGGGGTAAACGGGAGATCCGCGAGAAAACTTCGCGACCAGCGACATCGTTCGGCACGATTCTGATCCCGCCAGGAATCGAACCCGGATCGCCTAGCCGGAAGACGTAATACTGCGTTTGTTCCATTCATACGTGTAAACATATTTTGCAAGTACAGTACATGGATACGGCACAAATGTTCAAAATTGCTAAAAATAATTGTCACGTGTATAGTACCGTATGGAATCAATATTCACCACTAGTATTGTAGGTCCCTTGTAAACGAATTAAAAATTTTCCTTCCCCTACATTTTTTTGTACGTTTACGGTAGTAAAAAATTTTGTTGCAAATTATACATGACATTGTAAAAAAATTAAAACAATAAACATTGTGTTTGGTAATACGCAGAATAATTGATATACTTATTTGTAAATACCGTTGCAATTTCTTGATGGAAATGTAATTATTATTTGTAGTGAGCTATTTTTTTTGTAAAATAAAAATGTACACAGCTATTATACTTATTAGTTATGCTACTCAGAATTTCCACGTTTACTTTTTTCCACCGTTATATATTCGTTTCCGTTTTTAACCTCGTTCTCATAGACGTGGCGAATCAGAAATGATCGAAAAGAGATTACGAGAACGATTCGAATTGTCAGCGCGGTTTTTCGTAGCGACTTACTTTACCACAAAGAAATACTCTTCAATACATATTTTCCTTTCTGTGTTTGAGTTCGAAGAAACACACAAGCCTTTCCCTACAATCCCTTTCTCCCCTCTCCACCCCCATCCTACCTTGTCGCTCAATCCATCCCATTACTTTTGTTAACCAGGGAAATCAAACTCATCGAACTTTAAACACGAAGATTTATACGACTACGCTATCTAAAGGTAATTAATACAGACGGTAGTTCTATGAGTATTTGGATAATATTCATTTTTTAACGCAACCTAATATCGATATTGATGAATCACTACTTCATTCTAATACATATACAGGAGGTCAAGTATTTAGCGGGTACAGACTGCACAACGTGAATAAGTGACTAAAACTAAGCAGTAAACACTCTTTGGTAAAAAGTCACGCGCCCTTATTTTATGAGAAAATTTACCGAAAACTGTGTTGCAGCTGGGGGTGATTTTATGCCACCTAAGATATTTATTTCGCAGTCATTTCATAAACATATAAGATTTTTAATACAGTAGATAATTTAAATGTGTGATTAATAACACTCAAATAAAGTAACTTATTTTTTACTCAAATAGCCAAAAAATAAACAATTTGAAAGTCGTAGGAATGTATTTAAGGTAATTTGTTTACTCTACCTTGCTTGTTATTTGTCAGAATAGCCCGTATCCGCTAATTACCTGACATTCTGTAATATTTATTTGCACTCTAATTTCTGTGGCACTTAACCTCACAGTTTTATATAAATGTTTCACTCTAATTTGTCACAATTTTTGTCGAGAAAACAAGCGAAACTCAATAAAACAATTTTTTTTTGCGGGTGAACTGCTAATCAATTTGCGAAAAACCTACTACAGTTGAATCAATAATTTGAGAAACAACATAGGTAAATTATATATCAAAATGAGTTATTTGTTTCATTCATAGTTTTGTACAGAGGTAGTTAATGAAATATAGCGTTTCTCGAATAAACTCATAGTTCAGTTCCTCGCTACACTAGCGAATGACGCCTAATGTGGGTTAATAATGCGCGTATTTACATCTATACAAAATTATAACACCCATAACTAAATTTGGTAGAAAACTTACTTATGTTGTTTCTCAAATGGATTACTCAATTGTGCATTGCATGTCTGCACGCATTCTCAAATTTTTTGAAAGTAATCTGTTGAAATTCTTTCAAACAAAATAAACTCCATTAAAAGGGTCAATAATCTACACTTCAATTTTGTAACATTATGTTATCGTAACGATATGTTATTGTGCGAAATTGCACATTGTTTCAAAATTTATTTATATGGCATTTATATTAATATTTACAGATTGTATATTGTAGCTAAAGTAATATAAAGGCTAACGTCTCATGATAAAAATTAATAGAACGCTACTATTGTGCTGTGGCAACACTATATTTGTTCATAGACGGTGTAGACGTAATCGTGAAATAAATTTGAATAGTTCAAGGACAATTATTTTTTAACTATTGCACATCTCACAACCAAGATCGAACTTTACATTATTTGTCATCAAAAGTCTTACATTTAAAAAAAAATATTATGCTTATTTCTTCACGAAAAAAAAAAGTTTATTGGCGACTACAAAATATTTTGAATTTATGAACCTTACCAAATTTTTTTGTGGTTACTACAAAATTTCATTGCTACACCAATAAAGTTTAGCAGTGACTACAAAAAATTTTGTAACTACTACAAAAAATTTGGCGAGGTCCATGATGACAAAATATTTTGCTGTCACCACAAAGCCGTTTTTTCTTTGTACCTAATATTTTTATGAAGTTCATTTAATAGATTATAACTGAAGTAACTCACAATAATTATAGATAAATGCACAAACTTTGTTCGTAATGTTCACATTACATTTTGTATCAGGTATTGCAATAGAAGAAGTTTTGTTTATATGTGTATTTAAAGTTTCCACTCCTTGTATTACATACATTGGAAGCATGTTTACTGTAAATTAAACACATTTTAAAATGTGAATATAGAATTGAATGCAACTGATAAACTCAGATAACTAATTTCTTATTCCTCAACAATTCACGTCTGAGGAAGGAATTAAAAATCTTATCATTAATTATAAACACTTGTTGAGAAATCGAGGAGAAAAATAATAAAGTTTCCACTCCTGTAATGTGCGCATTCTTTCCTGATATGTTGGCTACACTGTCATAGCTCTGAACCCGGTAATCTTGGATATAAATGACGTTGTCTTTACATGCATTTTGCACTTAAGACCATGATCTACCATTTATACTTATTTATGTCCAGAATATGCGCGTTGTTCTCAACGTATTTATCGTTTCGAAGACTGCACACTTTTTCTGCAAGCCAAGAAAAGCTAGAAGTGAATAATACTGTTACGTCTTAAGAAGTCTAGAGTTCTGTACCTCCACTTACTTTCATTCTTCTGGTCCAAATATAGTTTGAACTCGCGTATTGTATTGCACGCTCTGATAACCGTTTATTTACTCCTTACCGTTGGCTTTTTACTGACAGTTTTTTTTAAACAGATTCACAATGAAGCAGTTTGAAAAACATAGCTTATATATCAATGATGAGATTTTTAATTGTTTGTTGCAATGGGCGTTTACAATACATTTATTGGTTTGCGAACATACGCCATTGCTCATGTTTTGTCAACCGAACTTGTATTGAGTGACAAAGTACAGAAATAACATAAAAATAGAACAAAAACACTCCCAGAGGAATTCGGTATTTTTTTTTTTTTTTTTTAATTACAGATATATTTAACACCAAGAATGTTATCTCTATCAACAAAACATGAGCAATGGTGTATGTTCACAACTTAATACATTCTTATTTATTCCAATACATTAAACCTCTGGTAAATAGGAGCTGTGGTGGACGAGGGGTCAGACCATTCGCCTCCCACCGAGGCGATCCGGGCTCGATTCCCGGTGGGGATCTCCCGTTTCTCCCGCACTTTCATTCCGGCACTGCTCCATACTCACCTCACGTCACCCCTCACTAGCGCTGAAGACCCAGGTGTTAAGCGCTGACGAAAATATCTCACTCTCTGGTAAATATACAGCGAATATTCACCGTATCAAATTTAGAGTGTACGCGACGCCTAATATAGGTCGGCTTTAAGCCAGTGAGGGTTCCAGTTCAACTTTGCTATTGTCTCTGAATTCGTATAGGTCTAACTGTACTTACATGCAATCGATTATACATTAATTTTTGCCAGTCTCAGATTACAGCAAGCGTAAACGTTCTCCCATGTTAATGCTTATTAGTATAAAATTAATAAAAATCAAGTTACGTTATTAAGTAAGCTACTATACTTTTAGTAAGTCAGAAACACTTAAAAAATAAAAGCAGAAAGTGTAAAAAAAATTATCTCATTTTGAAAATACGTACAATACACGAACAAAATACATAAACGTCAAGTGATCTTACTAATTATGTAACCTAAATTACTTTATAGATACCGGGTTTGCTGAGGTTCGTAGAACCTTATTCATTTATGTGTTTTTCTGTTTAGTAAATACTGTGCCTGTGGAAGTTTTGCAAAAATATTTTAATATAATTTTTCATATGGACTATCAGCTTGTATAGTTTGATACGTTTATAGTCTGTCTCGTAAAAGAACTCGATGTTTGGCATTTATTTTAAAGCAGTTACCATGTAAAAACTGTTTTTGCCTCAGTCTCACATGGTTTGTGCAAAAACGCACTTTGCTGACTGTCCAGTTGTGCAATATACAAGTCTATCTTAGATAATATGTATTAGCTTTGACAATTCTGAAGATTACAATGTGTGCATTGAGCTACAGTAAAATACTTGCCATTTTGATATACTGCACAGTTTGCCAGTCAACTCAGTTTGTTCAGAAATAACCTGTAATAGAGGAACACGTTGCTTTTCCCACTGAAAGAACTGTAAAAAGGATGCCAATACTACTGTCAACCAATGGAATTCTTTCATGAGACGGACTACAACAATGGAAGTGCGCCAATTATTATTTATTATCCTTAAATTTTGTACGATTATGATAATTTTGCAGACACCAACGATTTTACGATTGGTTCACGGTAATTGTGGTAGCTAATTCGGTTTTCATTATTACTTATACAAATAGTACCGATTCTCAAGATATAATTTTTAAAACGAAATTTAATTGTAAAATCAGTCAACTGTTTTATTTGAAAGAAGTCCATATCAAACTGTAATTAAATTCATAAATAATCTTCCTTCCTTTTTACTAAATATACACTAAACACGCACAAGTGACTATTTTAAGCAACTAAAGTTGTACCTGCTAAATAAAGCATTTTA
The DNA here is from genome assembly GCA_003012365.1 of Medauroidea extradentata. Classification (NCBI taxonomy): domain Eukaryota; kingdom Metazoa; phylum Arthropoda; class Insecta; order Phasmatodea; family Phasmatidae; genus Medauroidea; species Medauroidea extradentata. The sequence continues at coordinate 39,198 of PNEQ01030919.1, forward strand.
CTCAGTGGATACATTTTTTAACCCCTCCTCAAAATATAAACTTATTTTATCACATAAGGGTGCTGAATTGCACTGTTGTAGTTAAATTTCATAATTATTTGTATTGTTGCTACTTGTTAGTTTCTATTTTTGTTGTAGTCAAATTTCATAACTATTAATGTTGTTGCTATTTGTTAATTTCTATTTTCATTGCAGTCAAATTTCATAATTATTTGTATTGTTGCTATTTGTTAGTTTCTAGTTGCGTTGTAGTCAAATCTCATAGTTATTAGAATTGTTGCTATTTGTTAGTTTCTATAATTTTATTTTGTTGGCTATAACCTCACATTAAATGTTGTAAACGTCTGTAAATATCCTACTATGTTAAACATATACAAACTCCCAGTTTAACAAATCCGAACGCATGTCGTGTAAAAAGGCACGCTATTAAATCAAATCAAATAACTCATGGCTACATTTTTGTGCGGACGTGAATAATTACAAATAGCAGGGACAAAACATCCATCGGCTTTAAAAGGTTTGTAACTCTGTAGCTGGCCGCCATCTATCACTTGTTAGCAGTAACACCAATACACTGCACTCTAGGTGTCAGTTCTTCAACTACACTCACATCGGATGCAGGGATCTAGGACAGAGACGTCAAAGGATCTAGAGTCCCTGGAAAACTTGCAGTCAAACATGTATTAGCCAAGTCATTTTAGGCAAAAATTTACGAAAACCAGGAAGAAAATTTATGTAAACCTGTAAACTGATATAAAAAAGTTATCCTATTTCGTGTTCTTAGTAACAACATTCCTTAGACGAAAAATGTCGGATTCGTGTTTTTTTTGCTGTAGATAATGACATAACCCCAAGTTGGGAAGAAATTTTATTTATTTTTAATAACCAAAACACATATTGGCAGTTCAAAAGTTGATACACGTGTCTTATTTCGTTCGTTAATCTACATACTAAACGTAGTACAAATATGCCGCTCTCATGAGTTATACATGCCTATGCATAACCCAAATTACATTGTTGTTTACATTTTAACATTTAAACAAATTGTAAAACTGTAATATATAGTTTGCTTAGCAATATTCTGAAAAGTCCTAAGCACACAAGTGTTGGCACCAAAAATGGCGGGGGGGAGGGGGGCAAGGACTCATGGTGGAGTAACATAGGCGCGACCACGGCCATAGAGGAACAGGTTTGGACACTACCTATATACATTCACTCTACACAGACCTGACACAAGGTCGTATTATGTCTAACAGCCAGCTAGCAAATTTGTGCTCTATTTTCCTGGATGCCTGAAGCGTTTGGTACCATCGAAAGCCTAACTGGGGTCATCAGAACATCAACACAGCTAGGGGGTACAGGAAGGAGGGGGGGTTGAGCTTTTAGGTATAGTTTATCCTTAAAATATTACAAATTTTTAAAGAGGTATATTCAGTTACTGTGTTTCGGAAACACCTTTAAATAGCACCATTTTGCACCTGAAATACTTAACTTTTCCGGGGGAGAACCCTGGAGCCCACCTTCTTTGACTCGGGGTGTGAGCATAGCTACTTTTAAAGGAAAGCTCATCCCCCCCTCCCCATAAAATAATAGATCTGGATACGCTGCTGAAAACAGTAACAAATTGAACTCAGAGACTCGCATGGGTCTGTAGATGCGAAACACCTATAACACAGGTTCTATCCTGACTAACAGCTCACGCTCTCTCTTCTCGGGGATGCTTGGTGATCAGAACATAAACTGTCATAAAGTATTCCAAATAGGCAGCGATGCATTGAAGACAATCATACGTAGAAGTTTCTCCTATGTGAAGCTCAAGCCGATTTCCTGGCCAACACACAGAACAAATCTAACCTCATCAAATTTTCGACTCGCTTTTGAAGCTAAGGGACTGGATGTGAGGCAGATAGAGGCAGATGCCGACAACTTGATCGTAAACACAGGTCTTGAAAAAGCGGATTCTGGGTTGCAAGTGTCAGTGATAGCGACAGTCACTGATATCAATGCTATGTTACTGAGCCAAGCCAAAAAAAGCACCTTAATGTCGTTCCTGAGGGGGGAAAATCCTAAATTTATATTTATATGAAAAATTGTTAGTTTTGTAGACGATTCTTAGAAGCACATTTTCCTCTTACAAAATTAATTTAGCTCGGCCAGTTTTTGCATAGTGGCGTTTCAAAATAAAAATTTGCTTTTTTTATTTCATACACCCCCCGAGAACATAATAAAACAAGATAATTTACAATAAAATTACGTGTCACGAAAAAGTTCATTAACTAAACACAAACCCAAAACAAAACAATTTGGTATCTAACAAAAATGTCTAATGGTAGCAAAATAAACCCAAATTTCAGAAATTTTTTTAAGATACAAAAAAGTTTTGAATACATTTTATATACATCTAGCAGTAACCCGTAATTTGTAGTTCCTCTGTCAATTATTTCGTTTTGTTATGTTTATTGGTTTTCGAGGGGTGTGTGAAGAAAAAACATGCAAGTTTTGACTTTGAAATGCTATTATGTGAAAACTAGCTGAGCTAAAAATTATTTCTGTAAGATGAAAATGTACTTCCAATAATCGTCTACAAAACTTAACACTGATTCATACAAATACAAAATATGAATTTTTCACCTTGATGGAACGCCCTTAATGTTGTCAGGTCAGGTTCCAAGAGTAAATTGTTCAAAATAGAATACATTCAGAAAGAGTAAAGTCCTGGAAAAGACAGCCTATTATTTGCACATGCCTTGACCAGACAAGACACTACATCGGCTGTCTACGGAAAAGGCAAGAAAAATGTCTTCAATCTCTTCAAAATTCCTGAAATTCCACAATCGGTTAGTATTTTCAACAACTTGTCAGTTGCCAAGTCGGATGTAACAACTGCCGGAGAGAAGTTAGTGATGAAACTCCACAGCAGCGAGACATTCTCCTGTTTTTGACTCCGCGACATTCTGTATGCTTGTACTCTTGTCAGGCAAGCGATCAACACTTTTATAAACTTACGGCTGTACTGTTCAGCACATAAAATAAAACTGGTCCACTACGTTTTGGATAGATGTTCATTTTTAAGAGTTAAAACATAAATTATGTGGAAAATGATGGTTGCGCCCTTGTTGCACCTGATCACCGTGGATCCGACATTTAAACTTAGAGTTTAAGCAGGATGTTGTCAAATTGCATGTCAATATATTGGGAAAACAAGCCTCACATTTAGAGAAGCAAAAAATGTATCATGGACAAAGGTCCGAAAACGCACCATTTCTGCAGTACATACATAACGTACCTACGATTAACAGCCGCGCGGGATGCCGTTTTCACAGTTATTCCTGCTGTTTACGGGTTTTTGTAGTTATACACTTGTTGCACAGAAAAAAACTAAAACAATAGCATTTGTGAACTTAAGACATCTATTGTTGCTAAGCACACAAAATAATACATTTTTATCCATTTTAAGCTTTCTATAAATTTTTTTAATGTTCAAATATAAATTACAGGGTAATTTATGATTTTATGTCCTGGTTGCACCAAAAACATCCCATTAAAGCGACACTTTCGTACTTAAAACGTTAAGTATCTAGTTTAACACTATATACATATATGCCTAACAACTTTTCAAGTGTCAATATTTATTTTTGTAATTGGTGGTTATGCTATGCTCTTATTGCACCAAAATAGCATGAAGCCGAACATTTTGGTCTTAGGTGATTTAAGCCTACAACAAACGGGCACTGCTCCTGTACAAGAAAGTGAACACCTTCTTGTTCACCTCAACTTGTAGTGAACCTGTGTCGTGTGGTCGTGTGTACCGGTTCTTATACGTTTAATGCTTGTGTCAGTGAGGTATTGTGGGTTAGAACTGTCCTTGGTAAACTAGGATTTCATGCTGATGAGCCAATTGCCATCATTGAATATAAACAATATACGATTTATGTTTCAAAGAGCCTTGAAAATCATAAGCACCTAAAACACTTTATCAGGGATGTGAGCAGCTCTGGTATCATCTGCGTTACATATATTAAATCTGAAGACCAACTAGCAGATGGCTTCACAAAACCTTTGAGCAAGATCAAATTCTTGAAACTTGTTAACGAGCTAGATTTAAAGATTTAATGAGGTAGCATGTTTCGTCTTGTGTAAGCCCCTATGTGGGCCTACATAAAACTATTTGATTGAGCGGGAGTGTTAAACACGTTATTGTTCTTTGTTAAAAGCAATCAAATACAGATTGCCTACAAATGATTTAAGCGATGTCATGATGTTGGGTTATTAAACATACCGTAATATAACTTGGCAGAGATGTGTAGAAAATCAACACATATTGTTGGCAGATTAAAAATGTTCGATATGCTCTTCCATTACAATCCTGCACATATCAATCCTATAATCAAGCTCTTCCCAAAAAATTATGCCGCATGTCCCTGTTAATGCTATCGAAAGTATTGACGATTCAGAACAGTTCCATGCAGAACCTCCATCTGCAAATTCCATACGGCGATGGTACGAACAGTTCAAATCTATAGGATGTCTTTGTAAAGGAAAGTCATCGGCTCGTCCACCAGTTGCTGACCAAACAGTTGAGCCTGTGCAGGCTAGTATCTGGCGTAGCACAAAAAAGTTTAAGCGGAAAGCTAGCAGATATTTGATATTCCACGATAGACTGCATGGAAGATCCTAAGGGAACATCTGAGGCAGAAGCCATGATACTTGCAGTTACTGCAAACAATAGAACCTGCCGACAAAGTCATCCGGTTCCAGTGGTGCACTCGATTGCAAGGACTCATGGAAGAACATTATGACTGTTGCGATAAACTTGTGTTTAGTGATGAAGCAACATTCTGTCTTAGTGGCACAGTGAACAAACACAATGTGCATATCTGGGGAACAGAAAGTCTCCATGACATCACTGAGTATATTCGCAACTCTCCAAAACCTAAATTTCTTCTGTGTCATCTCCATATCTTAAGTTTTTGACCCCTTCTTCTTCTGCGAGAGAACAACAACAGGATAAGTTTATCTGGACATGTTAGAACAATGACTCATACCTCAGCTCGAGACTGACAGTGGAAACTTTATCTGCCAAATGGATGGTGCTCCAGCCCACTTCCGTCGCGATATCAGCGAATTCCTGGATCACAAATTGCCAAACAGGTGGATAGGCCGTAGCGGAAATGGTGATCAACATTCCCTGTCATGGCCTCTAGGTTCCCCAGATCTTAACGTGACACTTTTGTGTGGGGTTATGTGAAGTATCTGGTGTTTGTGCCTCTTTTACCGTTTGATTTATCGGGCATGAGGAGTAGAATCGTCAGTGCTTTCGATCGCACTGGCAGGTACATGATACACAATGTTAGTGAAGAGGAGAAGAGCTTGATTATAGGTTTGATGTGTGCAGGATCGCAATGGGAGATCATATCGAACATTTGTAAACTGTCAACAAAACTTCTTGAGTTTCTACACATGACTGACAAGTTATATCCCGATATGTTTAATAATGCACATACAACAACATTATGAAATCACTTCAATCACTTGAAAACAACCTGTATTTTAAAGTGTGTGTTATGTCCTTGCTGCTAGGAAGGTAAGTAATGTGAATACATTATTTTTCTATGATTGTAAAACTTATTTTAGATTAAATGGCAAGCTTGTAAGAAGTTGTGTGGCCTGATTTATAATAACGTCTTGGATTCTTACCTCCATTATAAAAGAAGACTAGGGATTAAAGGAATAGGTCGGTTCTGTCTTTCGTTATCTTTCTTATACAAGTCGAATGTTAACAAACAATTTTTTTAAGCATACACGACTATTTTTGAACAAAATAACTTACCGCAAATACAGTATAAACCTTGGGTATTTGCTTATAGCGACAAAGGAATTTGAAGTAAACAGTTTCTAACTGGACCAGAAGCAGCTATTGGAAGTATATTGCTGTGCTGGATCGTGCATCACGTGCTGACGTAAACCAGAATATTATCTACTAACAGGAATATTTCCATTTTTACATTATATACTATATATATAGTTTGTGCAGACACAGTAAAAATTGCTCAAATAACTCAACTACAGCTATAACATCGGCAGTAAACATTGAAATTGTGTACTCCTTCTTGTACAAGACAGTTGATCGTGTGAACTAAACACTTGACTCAGTAAGATACTAGGTAGAATGCTAGCATGTGTTCCATTTCTTGTGCACATTTAATGCTCACTTTCATGTACAAGAAAGATGACCATATGTACTAGGATTTATTATGTTGCTACGCACACTACAATGACTATGTACACCAATTTTCAGATTTGAAATACTTTTTCCAAGGTTAATACAAAAAATGATTGAACTATATGTAGCAAAATGGAACCAACAGGCAGCCAGAAAGGAATATGGATATGAAAGAAATTGTTAGCAAAAGATTGAACGTCAGTCAAGAGAGTAATCTTGCAATTCATTCGTCTCTTATTACAACACGGAGCAAAAAAAAAACTCGATAAGATTGAAAAACTCCTGTACTGACACCACGCAATTTACACAATATAATAGTATATTCAACACTTTTTGTTGTTTTAAATAAATGAAAACGACCTATCAACGTATCACAGAAATGTATAAGTTACATACAGTATATTTTTTAACCTACTTTCCGAAGGAAATGTGGGTTTATGAGATCATCTTTCTGTCTGTTTCGTGTGTGTGTCCCTAATAACTTTTGAACCAGTGGACCTAATTTCATCTAACTTTGTACACTCATAGTACGTTGTAAACTGACTTGACTTTTATATACTTCGTTTGCGCCCTGTTCGTGTTATCAAAATGGTAGCCGTTTTAACATTTTTCGATTAAGCTAGATTTATAAGGAACCGTACTTCATAATTTCATTAAACTTGGTACACATATACTGCATAGGCCTACTAAACTGACTGAATTTTTGTGTATTTCGTCCATTCCATGTTCATATTTTTCAAAACGGTGTACATTTTCGTGTTTAGTTTAGTAATACATATCTTAAGAAATATTTTCCCGAATTCTATGAAATTTGGTACATGTGTAGGCCTACTGCAAACCAAGTTGATTCTATTTTAGTATATTTTATTCAGTCTGTGTTCATAATTTCATAATGGTAAAAATTTTTATATTTTTTGCATAACATGACTTACCTGTTTAATTTTTTCAGAAATTTCATCAAACTTGATAGAAATACTACATACATAGCTGACTTAACTTTTGCGTATATCGTTCATTCTTTTGTAATATTTTGAAAACGGCGACTGAATTGTATCATTATGATAGAAAGACATCTCAGAATTTCTTCCCCCCAATATTATTAAACTCGGTACTTGCACATTAGTTAGCAAACTGTCATATCTTCAGTATATTTCGTATATCATACGCCTAAATCAATATTATTATTTGATATTCCTATATTACGAAAACTATTTTAACCATCAGAATTAATCTGCACCCACTATGACGAAAGTAGGATCGGGGTTCGAAATTGGAAAAACCTGAAACAGTTTTGTGGAAATTGACGTAAGCATAACCCTAAAGGAAAAAGTCTATTTCGATAGATATGGAGGAATAATCGATAACATTTTACTTACATTCACCTACTATAGTATCGAATTGAGAAAAATCTTGAAAAGCTATCTCAGACATTGGTACAGGTAGTCAATTGAAATTAATAATGTCACAATAGCCCGGTAAGTTCGAACTAAATTTACAGACAATTCGTAAAAAATACATTTGTTCTCTTTTCGCTACTTCGGAGTCGAATTTCGAAAAATCCTGTAACAACTTTTTGGGTACCTATTTACTTTGAAGAAGAAAATCAACCCTATATCTCAAAGAGTTTGAGAGCTGTCAAGGAATATTCGCAAACACAGTTCACGTCTTTTTGAGACTTACATTGTAGCATTTTAACAATCGAGACATTTTCTATTACGTACGTTTGTAAGAGTATGTAACTGAATTATAGAACATGACAGTAGCCCATCGGGTTTGAGCTATATCGATGATTGATGGAAAGTACATTGCACCTCTTTTCAACCCCTTGGGAGCCGAATTTGTGAAAAACCCCTTCTTAGTGCTCGCTTACACCCTAAGGGTAACTCACCCTCAAAATTTCGCAATTCTAGATCCAGCGGTTTGAGCTATGGCATGGTATGTCATCAGTCACAAAACCTCTTCGTAGTTCATGTTGCCCTGGTACCGCGGCGAGGTATAAATCGTCGTTTAGAGTGTCTGTGAGGAGAATTTGCAAGTGCGAAAAACATATTTTAAGAAAAAACGAAAGAATAATTTGAGCAAGTATATAAATATATGTGTATGTATGTATGTATGCATACACATACACCCACAGTTATTCCAGGTCTAAGAAATCTGGGTTTGTATATTTCAACATACACATACTTTATGTGTCGAGAAAAACTGAATTCTCTGTTTTATACATTAGCTGTACCGGCATGCATTGCAATGGCCATTACATTTTTTCGGGTTCTCCGATCTGCCCTTGCAACCTATATTGCGCCCCCTCCCCCTTACAAACTCTATATAACATTTTGTTTGGCAGAAACCTTCGCGGGCGCGCGTACAACGCACCATAGTTTTTAACTTACTATCCGAAGGAAAAAGTAGGCTTATAAGGTCACCTTAAGTATATGTCTCCATGTGTGTGTGTGTGTGTGTGTGTGTCCCACTAAAAACGTTTGAACCAATGGACCGAATTTCATCAAACTTTGAACACATATAGTTCTTTGTAATTTCACTTGTCTTTTATATATTTCGTTCACGCAATGCTCATATTTTCAAAATAGCGGCCATTTTAACATTTTTTTTTTCGATCAATCTAGATATCTAAGCAACAATACTTTAGAATTTCATCAACTTGGTACACATATACTAAAAACAATGCTGACTTGCTTTTATGTATTTCGTTCAACCTGTCTGTGCTCATAATTTAAAAATGGCGGCTATTTTTTTATTTTTAGCATAGTATCACATATCGTAGGAAACATGATTCAGAATTTCACCACACTTGGTACACACATACTACATGCAAAGCTGACTGAAATACTGAGTTTTTAGTTAATACTGTACTCATATTTTCAAATTGGCAGCCTTTTTTTATATTTTTAGCATAGTATTACATATCTTAGGATATATTTTTCGGAATTTCGCCAAACTTGGTACACATACACTGCATACAAAGCTGACTTAAAAATTGCGTATTTAGTTCATCCTGTGATCATACTTTCAAAATTTCGTAAAACTTGGTATGACATGTACTGCATAGAAAGCTGATTTTACTTTTGTGTAATTCGTTCATCTATCTGTAATATTTTGAAAACGGTGGCTATTTTTTATTTTATATTTGTGATAGACATTTCATAAATTTTTTTCCTCAATTTATTAACCTTGCTGCTCGCATATTACTTAGCAGATTGACTTATCTTAAGTATATGTCGTGTATCATACGTCTAATTCAATATTATCATTTAATATTCCTAGATTACGTAAATGATTTCAACTTTCAGGGTTAATTTGTACCCACTTTGAGGAAAGTAGGATTATCAGATATGCTGGTTAACTTCTTCTTTTTTTTTAGTACCTCATTCTTAACCTCTACCCTGTTTTTGCCCTCCCCCCCCCCCCAAATCAATTTTTTTTGCAGAAACCTTTTGTTCATTGTTCATTTATATGTTTTCAGTGTGCTTTACTATTGAAACTCTTTGTCACGTGTTACTTTCTCCTCATACTGGTACTTCGGTCTGTTAGTGACCCTGAAGTGCATCGATGTTATGGTGTGAGAAGTAATTGCAAGTCCCAGAATATATTTGTCGAAAAAAAAAGGAAGTATCAAATAAGTGTGACTTACAGAGACGCATATCGATGGCCCAGTTCGAAAGGAATACAACTCAAAAATTGAATTTTTGAGTTTGGCTTACCAACACATAGACAGAAGTGTACTCTATCCAGTTGAAGAGAAAAACAACACGTAAATTAACTTGTTTTAATAACATGGCACTTTATTCTGATTGCCAGTAAAGACCTCGAAATTTTAGATATTTTATTTTAAGTGTGATCATTTCATCAAAGGCAGACTACAAACATTTTAAACACCTAACATAGTTGCCTATATACTTTCACTTCGTATTTACACCAGCCAAATATGTTAATTAACAAATTTTTAGGCGAAACGGAAATCTTTCTATATGCATTTTACTAAAAACTGGGAATTTTGAGTTGTTTTCCTTTTGAATTGGGCTGTCTATAAGTGCACGAACGCACACAGAAAACACACAGAACCATTTACGATACACAGGAACGCACACATTTATTAATCTATACAAATTTTTTCCGGGTAAAAAGTGTTATGCCCAAGGCCAAAATTAGTTCCTTTTCAGGTCATACACACATATATTATTTTCTTTAATATTTTTGTGTTTAGTTATATACAATAAGGGTTTTTATTGACTGAGATAACATATTTTTTAATATACCATTGGAAAATAAAAATAACCTGGTGACGACCTGTATTTTAAAAATTTCATATAAGATATTTCACATTCATTCAGATTATATTTACAGTATAAATAAATTAATATATATGTGTGTGTGTTCTAGTTATCACAAAAATTGTGTTAAACAACATTATCAAATTGTTTATATTTTAGTTTATATTTACATTACATACGTACATGATTTGTTTAGCACAAAATGAATAAAATTGAAATTTTTTCGAAGAAACTAAGTTCAATAAAATATACCTCATATTAATTTTATTTTACTCGAACCACGCTCTTTTCTGGATCTGTGACCAAGGCGATGTCCTTAGTTATGATTAGAGGCACTAGTATTTCGCGTATTCATCTGGCAACAGCGCAGACTTCTCAGACCTATACACACACTGGCCAAAGTCAAATATATATTGGCTTCTAACCGTAACACGTGTTACCACCACGACTTGTTTCCTTATTTATCACTGGCTTGCAGTCGTCAAAGACGTGTTAAAACATGTGTCGTCTTATCACAGAATGAGTAGTGAAGTATACAATATTGGCATTCAACCTGACCTAGAATCAATACGCAAAATAATCGTACCTCTAGTTATGATAAATATGGGAATACACACAAATACACTCACACTAACACACACATATATGTTTATATATTTTATATATATATATATATATATATATATATATATATATATATATATATATATATATATATATATATATCGCCAACTTTAGGGTGGAACTTGGGAAAATCATGAAACAATATTTTGGGAATTTGCGTAAGCGTCATTTTAAAGAAATAGCACTTGAATGTCTCTACTTGTTTGATAGGTATGGAGGAATAATTGAAAACACCTTATAATTATTTTTACTCCCTCAATTGTCGAATTTTGAAAAATCCAGAAACTGTCTGAAATGTAAGGTGTGCAACTAAATTAAAAATCACGACAGTAGCCCGCCATGTTCGAGCTATATCGACCATTCACGGAAAACATGATTCATCCCTTTTAAACCCCTTGCGGGTTGAGTTTCGAAAAATTCTTTCAAACTGTTTGCCAACGCTATGAGTAGAACCCACACTCAAAATTTCACATTTCTATGTTCAGCAGTTTGGGCTGTAGGTTGATATGTAATTCGTTCGCAACTGACTTACCTCTACACAGTTGATGTTGCCCTGGTACCTACTCCTGGTAGATATACTCCTGTGCCGGTGTTTCAAGTCGTCGTGTTGTTCTTGCAGAATCACGGAGTCAATCAATGGAAACATGTTTACATACACAGCTAACCTTATTCAACCGTTTTGTAGCCATCTTTACTTTACTGTTTTAAATGTTTTATATGAAAACTTCCACGTAACTAAAAATCAGTGTAATAGTTTCAACACTCTCAAAAGTTAACATTTATAGGAGCAATAAAACATATTTTTAATTAATTACAAGTTCTGCTGACTGCTTAACTATAACTTGAACAATGCGTGTTTGACCCGACATGAAACAGAATGGTTGTGTATTGTAACACTGTCATTACAACAATGAAAAAAAGATGAGCGTGTTATTCAATATGTAATACAATTTCCGTGTAACAGAAACGAAAGACATAACTGCAAATAAAACAATATCAGTAATTTGAGAGCTTATTAATGTTTACATTCAAATTGGACTATCTCGACAACCGTCCCATAGTGACCCCATGTTCATATGTTCGTTTGAACTTTTGTGATCACAATGACCAGTACTATCACCTCCCGGGACACTACCGTGTGTTGCATGTATGTGTTCGATGGTGTTATGCAGTAAGGGCCTTATCAACAAAATGTGACATTTTCTAATTTTTTAATCACTAAAGCTACATAAGATTTCACTTTACAGTTTATATTTAATTATTTTTGTAACACATTACAAAAGCGACATCTAAATTTTGTCTAAAAAATTAAATAGAAAAGAGACTTGCCTGTTGATAATGCCCTTACTGCGTAACACAATATATATATATATATATATATATATATATATATATATATATATATATATTACATACGAATACCTAAATATGACTACACACTCCCCTAATTTGTTGCCGGAATAGTTGCTACTTCTTCCCCCACCATTTTTTAATTTCATGAAGTATTTTGTATATTTGTATAGTTGCGAGGTGTTTCATTAAAAGACTTGTTTAATCTTTTGGTTCAAACCTCCTTAGATTTCATGTTGCCCTGATAGGATGGCTCTCGGCCGGTATTCCACCATGTTTTTACGTAGGCAGAGAAAGTGGGACTTGATGCGAGTTTTTACGATTTTTTTACGTTATTTGTCTGTGTGAGAACTTTTATTTATCATCTTTCGTGCAAAAATTATTTATTGGTGTATCATTACTGAAAACATAGGGGAATTATGTATACGGTACATAATGAATCCTTTACGAGCATTACACTTCACGAAATTACTGTAGCCTCACTGAGTGTAACTCGGTTCTCATTAAAATAAGATGGCTAAACCTAATTTTAACTTAAATTTATGTAATCCAAATTGTATACCTTGCATATTCAGATATAAACTTTCGTACTGCAAGGTAATGTAATTATTTAGCTGATTTACTATTTTCATATTTCCAACCATACTCCAGAAGTCTTTAATAAGGAAGTAATTAGTTAAAATTAAAAAAGACAAAGCCTAGTGCGTTTTCTAATGTTGGCCTTCATGACCTGTAACTACCCTTTAAAAAAGGGGTGGGAGGGAGGGAAATATTTAATTGCTCCCGAACGCTACTTGCTAGAAATTTCACGTAAGTAGTGGAGGTGTAAAAAGTGTTTAAAAAGACAGAAGTTAATATTTATGCCAATCTGCACGGAAATGTTGGTAGGCTACTCATTCCTTAAATTACACTACGGCAAAAATATGTATATAATGATTATATTTTTATTGCACACATTACCTCCGATAAACTCCTTTATGGCATAAAGAATTTTATTTTACGTTCTAAAGTATTTTCGTAACATCTCAATATAAAAACTGTACATGTTATGAAATGTTCACTATTACAAAAGCTATCTTGCAGAAACAAAACAATTCACACCAAAAAAGCGTGCATCGATCGTGCTAAAAGAAAACTCTTATCACCTGTGGAAACATTTGTAATTGAGGAAAAACTTTGCATGTTTACACCAGTTTGTTAATAATGAAAAAAACATCTCTATTAGTAAAGTTAGCGCCTTCGTTACGACGGAATCATACATAAATTTAAATTACACTGAAGACTTTATCGGTTTTCGTCGGAATATAAAACACAATACAAAAAAATAATAACCTTAGAAAAAAGTCATGACCAATGACCAACCATTTTTGAGAGGGTCTTAGTTGCCAGTGTGTCGAAATCATTACGAGTAATCTCTTCTGTTAACAACTAATATTTCGTACGAAATTCAAATCGCTTAAATATATTCAATATTCCATGTGTATACAATTGATTAAATAATATGTATAATAAAATATGATGGTGGGGGATGCGGAAACATTATCATTATTATTTTTATTGTTATTAAAAACACAATGTAATTTGCAATTAAGCAAGCGTTAGTTAACGACGTGGTAAATTTGTAAGCACATATATATTTTCCCGTGCTGTGAGATAAATTTAATTATGTCTTAATCGCCTTATGTGCAAGGAATAAAAGAGATAACACAGGGAACGATAAGTTAACGATAAAAAAAATGTTTTCACGAAGCACAAACGTCACAAATTTGACGGTCGTTCCAACGCTTTCCATAGGCATTGTCTTTAATAGAAGAGTTAGATAACTCACACGGCATTCGCTCGTGATCCCATATAATTATAACCGTGTCACAAACACACAAACTTATAACATACTAGCGGTCCCGGCATGCTTTGCAATGGCAATTCATTTTTTTTGGTACTCCATTCTGACCCTCTACGCCGTTTTGCAAACTCCACCCCCCCCCTCCCCCGCGTTTAAACGCTTGTTATAGCATTCTTAGACGTACGCACTTTTCTTTTACTTTATATATGTCGTCACCTACAGTATATTTGAAAAAAATTATTTAATACTGCAATACTGTAATAGTTACTCTATGATTGTTGATTCAAAAGTTACTAATTAATTAAAACTATGAAGAAGTTCTAATCCATAGAGGTAATATACAGTAGAGGGAACATGACGTCAGAAATGTGTGTCCAACATGCTCTCGAGAGTTTGGTGTCGTTTATTTATATTTTCTCGGCGTTAAAATGCAGTCGTATTGTTTGAAACTCATGGCGTACCTTCCAGAATATATATTTAGTCATGTGGTGTCACCAAGATCTCTGTTCAAAACCTTATAGTAAGTATGTAGCTAATATTTACTTTTTACTAAAAACAGCTGTGTTAAGGAAAACAGTAACGTAGCAAACGTTGTTTACATTTGCCGGTCTGAAATTTCTACGCAATTATACTATGCGATAATATCGTAGTATGTTCTCCTTAGTTCATATATTCATAAGGTACCAAAATAACCCAACATAGATGTGATTAATAAGCAAATATTATCTTGTCTCTCATTATTATTTCAAATCTCCCGCACATATTTCACTAAAGTCACGTGACATGTCGAACACACAATTTCGTACGCAGATGTATATAGGATACTCCATCTACCCTATATTTACTCTAAGTTTTAATCCTATATTTTTTTCTTCTTTGTAGAAATCTTCCCGGGCGCAAGAAGAACTCACAATCGGACGAATAACACAGGAGCGCATGCGTAACAACCACTCATTTTTATATATGCTGTATTTAAAATATAATCTTGGCGACTTGGACCGCTTGTGCCCGCAAGCGACCCCTCTGCCCTCCCACTTTCCCCTCCCAGGCCGAGCGCCTGGTAAAAACCTGTTATTTAATCTGGAAACAGCTGAATAATTAAAAGCGCGTTTGTTTCGGGCAAGCTGTGTAACGAGGGAACGGCTACAAGTTATGACTTGTGCAGATAAATTATTTTCTGGACTCCAGGCCTGGAGTAATTTATAAACGCGAGACTGGAAGACTGCTCGGAAAAGCGCGCTTCCGTTAAAGGCAATAAAAAAATTATAAAAGCTCGGAAAGGTATAAATTATTAATGTAGACATGAGCTGTCACAAACAAGTGCTGTGTTGGCTATAATGTTCTCCGGTCGAGAGAGAGATTCGAATTACCGCCTTCGTGTATTGTTGATATTATTTCTCTTTGCATTTTTCTTTAATGTGTTCGTTGCCTTATAAGTAACTAATTAGCAGTGTATTTTTTTTTCAACCAAGCCTGTCATGTAAATGGACAAAAGAAGCTCCGAAGTTCATAAAATACCCCTCGCAATCTCTCGTGTTTGAGAGCATCCTAACTTCCAACAGTGTGAGAGGAAACTAAAAGTTTTTTTTTTTTTTTTTTTTTTTTTTTTTTTTCAACGAGCTGAGGGGCGGAAACAGCAATCTCCAAGGTTCTTGATGTGAAGCCCAATTGAACATGGTATTTTGACCCTAGATAAAATGACGGACTCATATCCGGTCGAGAGACGAGAGCGATTATGCTAATTTAATCATTATTACAGTATACTATATTAAAATAATTATTGGCACATTTTCCTGTGTTTAGCGGGAATATAGTGAAGCTATAAAGTAACGGATTTTATACGAACATATGACGGATATTTTAACATAATGTTGGCTACACTGCTGTTCGCCATGTTTTCTGGGGCCAAAACAGCCATTCAATTGCGCTTCACTTTGGATGAGTTTCCGCCCCTCTATGTTAACTATATAGCTCGTTGGTTTTTTACACAGAGGTAATATAAAATAGAGGGAACATGACGTCACAAATGTGTGTCCAATATGATCTCGAGAGTTTGGTGTTGTTTATTTATGTTTTCTCGTTGTAAAAATGCAGTCGTGATGTTTGAAACTCATGGCGTACCTTCCAGAATATATATTTAGTCACGTGGTGTCACCAAGATCTCGGTTCAAAACCTTATAGTAAGAATGTAGCTAATATTTACATTTTACTAAAAACAGCTGGGTTAAGGGAAACAGTAACGTGGCAAACATTGTTTACATTTGTCGTTCTGAAATTTCGACGCAATTATACTACGCGATAATATGGTAGTATGCTCTCCTTAGTTCATAAATTCACAAGGTACCAAAATAACCCAAAATAGTTGTGATTGCTGAGCAATTATTATCTTGGCTTTCAATATTATTTCAAATCTCCCGCGCATATTTCACTAAAGTCACGTGACACATGTTGAACACACAATTTCGTACGCAGCTGTATAGAGGATATACTCCATCTACCCTATATTTACTCTAAGCCTGGGATGTACTTGAGTACCTATCTATGGGTTGTTATGAGCGTTCCAGAGGGAAAAAAAATCATAAATTATATTTGTATTAAACATTGTTAGTTTTTTAGACAATACCTGGGAGTACATTTTCCTCTTACAAAAAAATAGCTGAGCCAGTTTTCCCATAATGGCATTTCGAAGTCAAAATATGCACGTCTTTTGTTCATACACCACCCGAGAACCAGTTAACGTAATGAAACGAAATAATTCTCAGTAAAAGTACATATCACTGGCTACAGCTTAACTTATATAAAAACCCATCCAAGCAATGGGTTCTTAATTTCTGTTCTGAAATGTAGAATTTTTTTTTGCTACTTTTAGAAAATGTTTACATACAAAAAATATTTTGTATTGGGTTTTTGTATACTTGAAGCACTAGCCCGTGACACGTACTTTTGCTGTGAACTATTACGTTTCATTATTTTGATTGGTTTTCGAGGGATGTGTGAACATAAAACGTGCATATTTCCATAATTCTCGCAAAAACACTAGAAACAGAGTAGCATGGTCGTAAAGCATATTACCTAGCGGAAAAAAAATTGTGAAAATGGGTGTTTTAGCTGTCCTTTTAAGTGTGGAAGTATTGGTGCAGAATATTTTAAAAAAGGTATATGCGTGTACAATACACCTTTATGTTTATTATTACGCCTAGAGGGCACAGTTCTGTTCCGAGCTTACCTCTTCCTTCCTTCTAGACCTCTGAGGCGCAGAATACGTCCGCCCACGCACACATCTTAAAAATGAACTGAAACGAAACTCCAGTGTTTCAGCCCTTGTTATCGCAGTATGCCACGAGGTACTGACGCACTGGCTTTTATTAAGGCACGGTTTCAGTCGCCATTTTGAATTTTAATAATTTTAGCTTTTTGGGAATTCTAAGAAGAAAAATGTTAAATATGCAATTACACCTCAAATTCTATTTACATTTCGCTACAGTACAGACATTGCGATTTAGCTGTTGACTTATAATTACTTCGCAATGTGTGTGGCAATTTTTTTATGTTCATAATTTGCCCGACATACCGCGACCTAACTATTGCCATGCTTATATTGTAGCACAAAGTAGATAGAATTTGCGGTACAGTCGCCGATTTAACATTTGTCTTCTCAGAATTACAAAAAAAGCGAAAAATAATAACATTCGATATGGCGACTGAAACCGTGCCTTAAGGGTGCTCGGTACGGTATGCTAAACAGCGAGAAACATGTGTACCGTTATTGAACATTATTGAGAGAACGAATGAAGTTAAAATAAATCGTTTTCGGAAGTAGGTGTCGTAAGGTCGTATAATTGTCTAAGACATTTGATGTATATAAAAATCTTTTAACTTTTTAAAGAAAAAAATGTGGAAAATAAGCCTTTTTTAAATGATTTAGTTAATTGTAGTAGAGTAATGCAGCATGAATAACGCATAAAACTGTGTCTTAGACTTGTTCCTTACCATACTGTATAGTATGTTGCAATCTGAATATTTCTGGAATAACTATTATCCTGTAAAAACAGTAATTAAAACTAAATAATTTCAATTTTTTACCCGACGAAAATAGGACCTCTTCTTGTGGAGATATGTGGCTTCTATCCCCAGTATCTTGAGTAAACGCGCAGCAGTTATGAGAAGACAAGAAGTGGCAACTCATGTTACCAAAACTGACAGGGATTATCTGCAGCGCCCGATCTATCAGCTAGAGCCAGATTCTCACGAAAATGCCATGAGTCCTTCGGCAAAGACGAGTGAGGAGTTATTTTATTTAGTATTGTTTTTGTGTAGGTTACGAATATTATAACCCGTAAAACGAAATTTCAATGTTCTGCTACTTTTTTTAAAAAAGAAGATATGAAAGCCACCGATTTCGATTCCTGTGTTAGCATATTCGTATTCTACAGAAAATACTGAATAAAATGATACCTCACTCGTCTTTACCGCATGATTGAAGCCATTTAATCACTCAGCTGATAGACTAACAAGCCTGTTCCTTTGTCTCAATTGGTTCATTACAAGCTTATGTTTAGAACGTTCTAAGTTTTGAGGATACGTTTATAGTAAATTGCGTACAAGTTATACAATACAAATAATAAAAACTGCTCGGTGTTGATCAATTTATTCTGCAATACACCAGTAAGAAACCTACTTTAGGCTGTCTATCCCGTGTAAGAATTCCATATTTTGGCAGCCGATGCTACCAATACTTTTAACACGTGCCAGACACGTGGCAACCATTTAAAACAACAGGACGTAACCGTATGACCTGATAAAGCAGTAGTGGCAGCCCTGATCAACAAATCGGTTAACTTCCATCGCCGACGTTGAAAGTAGTGTGTATTATATGTGAAAAATAAGTCAGCATTTTGGAGGAAACATAATATAATAAAACGGCTTCGTAGCGTAATTTTAGAACTAATTTACAAACAACTGCACCGTTATCAGTCGACCTGTAACCAAAACAAAGCACGGCCATTTGCGATTGTGAAAAGTTACCGCATTCGCGTGTGTTTGAGATTTTTATAATGTGGTACTTTATTATTCTGTGCATATATTTAATATATTGTAATGTACGGACTATAAAACCCAGCCTGTAATCGCCAATGAGATATGACGTCCGGCAACCAAAACAAAGAGCGGCCATTTGCGTTGCGAGTGTTTGAGCTTCTCATGTGTTCGGTTCGTTTGAAATTCTTGTACGGTGTTATTTTAATATTTTGTGCATGTATGTAATTGTAATATATTGCAATGCGGGGATTAAAATACGCGACGTGTAATCGCCAACAACACGGGATATTAAGACGTGATTCGGAAGACAGTAACTTTATCTGGCATGTCTACAAAAACACTCGCTAAATAAATAGTAGGCAATCCGTCCAGAGAAAAGTGCTACATAAAATAAAAAAAAATTTACCCAACTTTTATTTTAACAGAATTTGTGGGTGAACACTTACGGTTCTTGTTGTAGTCCTGTACGTAAACACGCTTTTTCAAGTCGCCGACTCAATACATTCTTTTTGTAAGAAAAAGCCCATGTTTTTTTAATCAAGTAAGAGGTTATTATAAAGTCCACGTGAGATTTTGTGCCTGTCAGCTGCAAAAATTTAGGCGTACATATTACCAAAATAAACGGCTAGAAGACGTACGCTTATATATTTCCCGGTCATTAGTGTACCTGTTTAATGATATTTGTTAATCAACAAAATGATTTAAAGCTGATCTGGGCAATTAGGCCTACCCATGTTTGTTTAATACTTACACTTTTTATTGATATATTATTTCCGTTTAGGTTATGAGAGCACAAATGTTGGCTATATAGTGTACAATAAATAGTCACATGACTATAAGAACACTGATACTTCGAAGGTAGGCCCTACAACAAAAGGTAAGTTTGTTTAATAGTCTACAACTGGAAACTTAAACTAGGCCTATACGGCTTTATTATCTGATGGTGTAGAACCAAATTGAAGGCAACACGAAAAATAGTTGTAATAATGCTTGCATGAATTATTTTGTTTATTATTTTAGTTTAAATATGTTTGCTTGCACTGTCATAAGCTCTTGCAACTTCAGTTTTGTTGTAACCAAATAAGCTTCTATTATTTAATGTTTTCAGATGTCAAGTAGAAAACATAGTTGGCCATACATGTTTGTTTATTTTTGGTAACGTCATTAAATGTTACAATTTTGATCATGCCTAGGAAAATATACAAACTAATGTTAAATTTTAAATAATTGTAGTAGGCAATCCATTGCTGTAATATGAAATAATTCCATTAACATTGCCCACCTAACACTAGTAAGATTAATGTGCAGCTAGTATTGAAAATAAATTATTTGTCTGAGATCTAAAAAAAAATAATCTAAAGAAAATCACAACACACTTTGGATGTTATTGCAATCATAATATACCGTCACTGTTGACATGTTTTTGTTGTCAGCTGGAAAGCATATGGTGGTGGAAGGATACGTATGTTTTTGTTTAAGTTGTCCTATAGGCCATTCGGAATAAAGTGAGCACTAAAGATTTAACCTTTGAAAAAAATCACTAGCCGTTACTGCATATACATCACCACTAACAAGAGTTACTTTACTGCTTGTATGGTTGGTAGCGATTTATTGTACGTAGTTCCGTGTATTTTCCTATTTGAATACAACATTAGTGAAAGAACATATGACGATCTCGACCTGTCTGTATTTAATACACTTCAAAATATTTACTTATGATCTTATTGACATTCATACATACATTATAATTAGACTTGATTGGCGCGAGAATTATGTGACGCTATAGTCGACCTCGACTCGCTGTGGCAGTTATCGCTTGCTCCGTGCTTCAGACAGTTCAAAACTCCACCAACAGGTGGCATCAGAGTTAGGTTCTCGCCGCCAAGTTGCATATTTGGTTGCATAATATGCGTGCGTTTGCCCGTTTTGAGTATATACACATTCAAAAGTATTGGAAATTACTTTTGAGTATCATTGCCGAAATGATGTGAAACAGTCGGTAATCTGTATATTATGTTTTACGTTTGCCAGCCTAAAAAAAACATACTTTTTATTTCACATGTTAAGAAAATACGTTAATTATTGTTTCTGAAGTTCGTCGTCGTTGTTCGTGGCAGTAGAACTGAACGAAACTTGAATTATTGAATAGCGTGTATCATGTCTGTTGTAGTGGCGGTTCTGCGTTACAAATTCAAATAAAATATGCCCTCATTTACGAGATGCGTAACGGCAATAGTGCGTGTTGTTTAGATTAGTCGATGGACAGAAACCAGACATTAACTCGCAGGTATTTATAACTAAGATTACTTTATTTATAACTTACATTCAGCCCCCGTGCATTTAATGAGTAGATATTGTAGCTAAAATTTATCGGAGCAGTTTAATGTAGATGTAAACATTGCACGACCCTATGTAAATAAAAGCACATGGCATTATTTGTGTTTACATCGGCGGAAAGATATAAACTGGTAGGAAATAGAAATTAATCAGGGCTTTTTTGAGTGTTCACTTTATTCCGAATCACCTATACTTTTTTATGATCTGTCAAATAATGGAATTCTTGCACGGTATGGAGCATAGAAGAAAATCATTAGAATAATAGCTAGCATAAGAGTCCCTAACTCATCCAAATCCTAATTATAGAAACCGAAAATACACTGCCGTCCTAGTAAATGCATGAAACTGCTACTTTCGCAATTAAAATTTTTCTGCGACATTGTACATGGAAAACGAAGTGTTCAGTTCAACTCATTCACATGTAGCCTACTGGTACTGGAATTCTGCGTTTGTTGGCCAGACTGTCGGCGCTACGCCTCCACTTCGCAGTTCGAGGAAGGAACGGGTTATCAGCACAACAATCTTAGCACGTATCATGTGTCCCATTGCTTGCCATTGGACTCACAGTGGAAGAGGTGTGTAACGACCACCCAAGAAAAAATACAAATATTAAGCTAGTTTGACGCAATGCCCTTGTCGAGCCAGACAGCCTTAACATTGACGGCTAGAGAAACTCCTCGCCTGATGGATGAACGGCGATGTGTGATACGCGTGTTCGGCTGGGCATGAAACCGCTTACGTCACTCACAATATCTTTAACTATTAAAATAAAACACACTTCTAGCTATGTTTCTATGTTTTTTCAAAATACGGGGTGCCTATTGGAAACCTATTTTGGGATATAAAATTACTAAAGAATGCACTATGCACCTTCATAAAAAAATGTATATGTCTATACATTTACGTTATATGTTTGCTTTTGTAATTTGAATAATACTGCACGCATTATCCTGGGAGACCTCTGAAAATGTGTTGAAATTACTACAGCATCCGTTTATTTTACGCCAAACTGTCCACAAATACAATTATATGCTCGCTGCTTGAAATCTTTTAGAAAAAAAATGTTATTACGAAAAAAAATTAGGGCCTATTAAACGCTCTGTTTAAAAAAGGCATTATAATCATTATTATTAACACACGAACCAGTATAACCCGTATTGCCTACATTTGTAACTGTCCCCTGCGAATAGAAAACATTTCACTCAACAACTTTCCTTGAGGTAGGGCATCACTAGCCGGGTTGTAATTACTGTTTCTTGTATTGCGAGGTCGTTTAGAAACATATTTAAATTTGTATCATTTACGCCCTCTATTAAAATACGTTACCTCGCTACAAACTCACAGATCCAAAACCTCTGTAACCTCTGGCCAATATTGATGACGCATTTAGTAATGCATTTCTTTTTAAATATGAATACATTCTCGCCTATTCAAATTTACCAGGTAATGCGTATGTAAAATAGGCAGCCAATATCGAAGGCTATTGTATAATATTACATCGCTGTACTAATAAAATATTTTAGTAATTTTACTCAAATTATGTTATGATTCATAAATGTGAAATTCAACACGCGAGGCGAGAACCCACCTTGAGGCACGGCACCAGCCGCAACACTGAATTATATAATTATTCGCTTTATTTTAAGTTCTGGAATTAAAAATGTTAAATCAGCGATTATATAACAAATTCCATCTAGCCTACCACGCAATACGGTGCAGGTAAGACGACTGGGCTTTTAATGTATATTTAGGGTCAGGTACAGAGTTTAGGTGCCTGGTGCTATGGGCAGATTAAAATTAATCGTCTGCCCCCCCCCCCCCCACAAAATACATACATTGTTGTGCATTATTTCTCTTAAGAAGCGGGTGCAAGAAATACATAAAATTACAAAAGGGCGTAATTTATCAAGTATTTTTCTTTTATTTAGAGTAAAAAAAATTCTTCTTTCGAGTTGCGCCCTTTCCAGATTGGCCAGTTATAACACGGGTTCTGTTAAGGAACCAATTGGCATAGCAAAAAAAAAAAAAAAAAAAGACAATCTAATTATACATCTACAGGTAAATCGTTAAATACCCGTAATGTAGCGCAAAGAAAGTAGGATTTGCTGTATAGTCACAAATTTAACACTTACAGTCTCAGAATTAAAAAATAAAATAAACGGAAAATAATATAATTCAATATGACGACTGAAACCGAGTCTGTTAGTGATAGTCGCTATCTTTAATTTTTGTATTTTGTGTCACAACTTTTCTTCTGGCTAAAGTATTGGAACTTTAACATAACTACGGAATAGAATACATACTGATACAATTGTAGACACCATAAATCTTTATTTTCCATTACTGTTGTTACACATCTAATTACAGTTAAGAAAGTAATAAGAATTTTCTAACTGAAATTCGATCTGTAACAAAAGTAACGACAAAAATTCCTTAGTTATGTTAAAGATCTAAAAATTTACCCAGAACAGAAGTTAATACACAAAATACAAAAATTCAAGAAGGTGACTATCGCTCTCTCTTAAGTCACACGCATACGTTTCGCAAAAAACGATACAAGAATGATTAAAACATTTTATTGTCTTGCGCAAAGAAGCTACGACGCATGTCACCCTTATCGCACCGTTTCTGAAACACGCAAAAATATTTCTTGTAGTAGTCTTCAACTTGCATTGCCTCTGAAATTATGCCTTCAATTTTACATTTACCTTTAAAATATTGTAATTTTGCGGTTAACGGTAGTAAAATACACATAGAAGACGAATTACACAATTATGAACAACGATCGTCGCCGATAAATCATCCTTTTTAGGTTTCGTTATAGCTTCCGGCTTAATTACGAGAGTACAGGCAAGACAGTTTGTGGTTTATTTCAGAACAGATTCCCACGTTGTTTTGCTGGTTTTGTTGGTTCATTTAATGTAGTAGATGGATTAGGCCTAATAATTATTTCATCGAGTATGTATGGTTATATGCGAAACTATATGACAAGGCTATGTTTATATATGAATTATACTGTATATTTCATATGGTTTGGCTGGAATGCTGCTCAGTGTTCTTTGTTAGCAAACATACAACGAACTTCTTACACAATAGAATAAATTTAATTGGAATAACAACTACAACCATCATAAGTATTGAGAAATATATCACTGTGGCAATAATGGTGTACCACAAGGTACCATCTAAGGCCTGATTTTACTTTTTATTTGTATACACGATTTGGAGAAATGTTTTCTTTACGGAGGTATGATATCCTATACAGACGACACTATAACTTTTTTTAATAAGTAGCAAGGACAATATCGGACTGAAATAGAAAATGTTATGAGGTTGATGTTTTTTTTTTAAATAATATCTTGCATTAAACCTGTCTTCCATGTTACATAATTTAGTCATATATATATATATATATAATTATATATATATATATATATATAATTATATATTTACATGTCTACATATTTATGTTACATACTTTTTGCTTGTGTATTTTGAAAAATAATATTGCACGCATTATATTGTATTAGATTATAACTTGTCTGAGTTTCTGTAAAGGAAAATTGTTTTCATATTGTAAATGAAAACTTCATACATAATTTGTTATACGTTAAAAGTGTACTGACTAGTCCCATAGCTCTGAGGCTCAAAGTGGACAATAAACAACCAACCAATCAATTAAGCATTCATAGGTGTAACAACAATACAAAATTATTATTTTGTTTGCAATCTTAATTTCTGGATCTGTGTCCCTGTACTCTCTCTCTCTCTCTCTCTCTCTCTCTCTCTCTCGCACACATACGCACCCACTGTATGAACGCACACGTGTGTGCGTGTTTCATCATATAGTTTTACGTAAGTCAAAGCGGTGCTGTAATTCTGGCAATAGCTTTCACTGTTTTACTTTCATGGAACGCCGTAGTTAGACTTATCAGAAAAATTACGTGACTTTTCCGTGAAGTTGGTGCATGAACGCAAGCATAAAAGTAATCATGATCGGTTTTGTATTGTAACCTATATAGGACGTTCACAGTAAAGTGAGCACTGCATAAAGTTTTCCCTCGGCCGTTTTGCAGTTATCTTCACTATTCTTAATATGAAAACTTCCATGTATCTAAAAATCAGTTAAAAAGTCTCAACAGTCTCAAAAGTTAACATGTATTGGCACAATATAACATATTTTTAATTAATTACAAGTTCTGCTGAGTGCTTAGTTTATAGTGAACAGCCTATACAAGGTAAGATGAACACTTTTTAAGTCGTGGTTACTTTTTCCTTCTAGTTGAACCACAACTTGTCAGGGCTTCCATAAACACAGCAGTAATATATAATGTGTGCGTATTTCACCGAGCTCAATACGATAAAATCACATTTTCTGTTGTTATTCTTTATAACATATATGGTCTCACAAAGTGCTCACTTTTTCGTGTACAGCTTAAACCTACTTTATCTGCAAATTGTAAATATATTTTTTTTATGGAATGAGTCTTATTAGTGTATTTTTCTTTCTTAAATTTCATCCGCTTTCAGAGCAAACGAAAACAATGAGAAATCAGGCATGCAGTTTTGAAAACGAATAATAAATTTTCAGAACTCATAAACTCAGTGCATGCTACCATAAAATTACAAACGTCAAATTTGAACGTAGATACCTAAGTTTTCTATATAAAAAAAAGTGTGAATACAACCACATAAAATATCTTATAATTGTTTTGGAATGTGAGTTCAGGAACACACAAAGAAGTTACATCAATATGTTTGAAATATGTTTATTTACAAATTAGATATTTGTCTCATCTATCATACTGCAGTATACAATAGTAATAAAGGTAGGATAATGGAACAGACATAAATCAGTGGCCGAGAAAAGAAAGGATGAAAGGAGACAGCATTTATGGTAGAAAATAGTAGTAGACAGCCTATCAGGTAACAATGATCCGCTGGAATAAAACACAACAATGAAACAAATTACCCTAAAAAACATTCCGACCACACAACTACAACAGACCAGCCATTACGTTTATCTTCTCTTGCTGTGACTTTTTGCCGAGGAAAAAGCTCGGTATTTCCGGCATATCTACCAACGAATTAACTCTTTGGCTGAAAACCTACAAGATAACTTTTCAAACAGCTGCTGTGGATATAGTGAACACAGTAATCGAGCATTTGTTTACTTACACAACAACGTACGCTTACCAAGCAAATAAATTAACTATTAACTATACAGCACAGAACTCGAGGTATAAGTACCTGGGCAGACTTTTGAGACAAAAAAAAAAACGGGAAATTAATTACACTTCTGTAACCTAGAGATCCGATGGAAATATACAAAGTAGTAAAATAACGCAGAAAACACTTAAATTTTAATTTTTTTTTTTTTAATCCAGCCAAAGAGCTAATACTACCACTATTCAGGTATGTGAAAACAATCCTGAATATAAAGACCACAAAAAATAGTTACAATCGAGTTCATTATAACATCGTTTAGTGCATATTTCCTAACGAATAAGTTAAAAGCACTTATTATTGTTTCAGTCACGACTGTCCAGTATCACAATTAGAAAGAGATGACGTGAAATTTCCTGTCGTTAATTCTTGTCTGCAAACTGCATTTGTTCTGCGATACACAGAATAACGACACACTATTTTCCAATTCTGCGAAGTGCACAACACTTTAGAGGAAATAAAATTGTTTGTTTCTGATATTTAAATATAACAAAACAATAAGTTAAACGTATGGCACAATCTTATATGCAGAAATTAAATAAAACTCCGTTTAAAACTATACAGTGAACACCTGCTCGTAAAGAAACTATCGAAAGACGATGCACAGAGAGGTGAGTGGGAAAACTAATTTAGTTGTGACTTTGTGTCGAACATTAAATTTGTATACGGACTTGGTGATTCGATTATACCGTAGCTCATATTAAGAGTCGTCTCAAGTTGTCACATCACTCACTAGATAGCGCCAGCAGTACAGGATGTGTCGTCAGGGACAAGTTGCCGTGTCACTCGCTAGAAAGCGCTGGCAGTCACAGTCGCACCACGCGTGCAGGTTTCCCTGCCACTCGCTAGATAGCGCCAAGAGTCAGGGTCGCGCTGCGCGAGCTAGTTGCCGCGCCGTTAGCTAGATGGCGACACCGGCCTGTGCTCGGGCTCGACCACGTGGCTAGGAGGCGCGCCGCCGCCACCGCCCCCGGGAGGAGGCGCAGCACCCGTGTCGGGCGGCTGGATTGCCGCCGCCGGGGGCAGCAGCGGCGGCTTGGGCGAGCACGAGGAGGCGGGGGAATGGCGTTCGCCGGGCGCCAAGTTCACCGTCACGTTCGTGGCGACCGTTAGCACCTGCTGGCGCGCGCCGTCAGACTCCGAGAAGCAGCTCTCGGACACGGATCCGTCGGCGGTGAAGAGCGACGCGTTGGAGTGGTCCTCGCCGCTGCTCGGAGATCCCAGCGACGACATGACGGCGTCGGGCGTCTTGACTAGGTTCACGACACCGGCCGGCTTAGGCGGGCACTTGGCGGCTGTAGGCGACGGCTTGGCCGCCTCCTTGTGCTTGCCGCCGCCGCCACCGCCGCCCCCAGCAGCCGGCTCCGGCTTGCCGGTGTTCTGGTTCTTGTGCTCGGCCGCCTCCGCGTTGCTGATGTTGTCCTGCTTCTTCCACTTGGTGCGCCGGTTTTGGAACCAAATTTTCACCTAAAAAAGCCAAAAAATATTTACATTCAGAGGTAAATACTTGTACGTTGTCACAAAAAAACAACACAATACATATAATTTTCTCATAACCATTATATTACTGTAACATTGTCTAGTACATGTGTTCTAAAAAATAAATAAATAAATAAAAATAAGACAAACCCTATTACTAGAGACACTGGAAAACCGCGAAAATGTTTAAAATAGTCTCCAATAAACTATATTATATTAACCGTGACACGTGTAAACAGTTCTGGAACAAATCACACACGCTGTGTGTCCGAGCTGTACAGTTCTAACTGGGCCTGTTGTAGAGAGAAACAATGCTACAAATAAACGATAGCCAATGTTGATACAAAACATTCAGTGTTATATACATCACGTTGGAGCCTAGCAAACAATCAACTATTCCCGCGATTTTTCAGTGTCTCTACCTATAACATTTTACACGAATTAAAATAATTTATAGAACCAATGATTTTTTATGAAAATAATTTTCCCCAACTTGTTTCAATGCCTTACAAGCACATCTGCAGCTATGATTCATGGTTATTTGACAGCATGGATTTGTGCAGAGGCGTCGCTCATTTGACTGTGTCAATTAGAACACCGTTACTGCGACATCACACGTTTGTGATATGCGTGTAAAACCCTGAGACGCTAAAATAAAATAAAATCTAATTACGGGAGAGTTAAAAACATCGAATCACTGACCATGAAGCAGAGCTGCAGATGTGCATATAATGCAGTGAAATTAATTGTTACGTAATCCTTTTCACCAAATATTAGTGGCTCTAGTAATTTTAGATACAAAATATTGAAGAGTGAAGACCGTTGTAAACATGAACTTGTACCAGACACCGATCCAGCAACGAGTTTTAGTGAAGGACGTAGTTTACTGTCGGAAGGGGAAGGGGGCGCAAATTAAAAAAAAATAAATAAAAATTCAGACAAGGAGAGAGCAACAGCGAGCCTTTGGCATATTCTCCTATGAACAACTGATGCCATTCCGAAATGATCCGTCTCCAAGTTCACTTTTTACATATTTACATTGTATACAATTCAATTTTTGGACGGTTTTTAATTGGTGAGGGGGGTGAGGGGTATCCCTACCGCCCCCTTCCCTCACGATCCGTCACTGACTTGTACATGCCTATAGTTTAACGGCGCCGACTTGGCAGTCATGGCGTTACCAAATACAGGGATTTACACGACAAATTAAATTAATGCGGACTCAATCACCTTTAACGATGTCGCTTTCAGACAAAAAAAAACATTTTCTGATGTGAGAGGAGGAAAACATTGCTACAGGAATTTTAAAAAATGTGACAAAAAAGTTGAGTGTTTCTGAGCAATTTTCAAGGTAGTGAAAAAAAGGGCCTAACAGATCCTGTAGAAATGTAGGCAGCAGCACTGAGGCATATAAGTAAGTTCGAGAGGTGTGAAAGCCCTACATAGACCTGCTCTCGCCAGGACCATAGGGGAGGAAGCACCCTTAAGGAATCACATTAAAATGTTATTAATAACCAATTATTTAATAATAATTCAATAATAAATAGCCACTGATGTTAAAAACCTCTGAGTTTCATCGCAAGAGCTGGCACCACTTTGTTTCAGTACCTTACGTGCACAACTGCAGCTCTGCGGTAAATTATCGGATGTTTTAACTCTCTTTGCTTGGGTTTCTACCCACTAATCAGACGTATGGTGTCGCAGTAACATTGTTCTCATTGACACAGTTAAACAAGTTGACGCAATAACCACGAAGCAGAGCTGCAGATGTGTATGTAAGACATTGGAACAAAGTGGGTCATTTTTGAAACAATTTTTTTCCCGCGAAAAATGGGGGTCCCTAGTTATTAAAGGTACATCAGATGGTGGGGCACCATCCGTTCAATCACAAGTGCAAAATACCTAAGTTTGATCGAAAACGAGGCTGTGAGCGGAAATCGGCTGAGTGCAGGACAAACATGAATGAGTCAACGGAGTTCATTCGCGCGGGACGCGCTAACAATCCGTCGAAAAGTTGCCGGCGGACTCGCCCTTTTCTTTATTCCGTCATCTTACCTTACCTCATCTCTCTTCACACTCTCTTTCCACCGACTTTTTTTTTTTTTTACCTCCTGCCCTTCCCAGCAAACGCTCTCACACAACTTTTATTATCGCATTTAAATTCCAGTCGTGTCTGTAATAAGCGAGT
Source organism: Medauroidea extradentata (assembly GCA_003012365.1). Lineage (NCBI taxonomy): Eukaryota > Metazoa > Arthropoda > Insecta > Phasmatodea > Phasmatidae > Medauroidea > Medauroidea extradentata. The sequence continues at coordinate 69,794 of PNEQ01030919.1, forward strand.
GTTTCCGGGGCCAAATGCGCTCGCTCGCTGGTTCGCGTTCGCGCACACACACACACACACACACACACACGTGCACACAAGGGCCCAGGCATCGGCCTGCTACTTCATATAGATCAATATTGGCGAATGTGAGTGTGTGGAGCAGCGCTGCCGTTCTCTGATGCCGTTCGGCGTTCCGTGAAACGTGTCTCGCCAAATACGCGAGTCTTCTTTTTATCTAAGCACATCCTCAACACTCATCCACGTTCACCGCCAGCTGTTGCCAACGTTGTCGATTTTAGGCTAGATATTATTGTTTAGAGTGACAGCTTGGTTTGTGAAAGGGGGGAATCTATTTGTTTATACCCGAAGAACCATATAATACTGAGTTGTGGCTTTGTTTGAGACAATGTTAATGGTATTCTAACTAATGATTTTTAAGTAAGATATAAAGTATAACATAAATTAGTTTTATTTAGTTAATTTTTTTTCATTACATATATAGGAGTACGTAAGCACTGTTTGTGGATGACCTAATTTAACCTTCAATGTTTTTTTTTTTACTGAATTTTTTAGTACGATATGGTTTATACTTTTGGCTACGCTCCTAGCGATAGATGATTTACAAGCTGAAATTTCTCCCAGAACAAGTGTCTATCATACACGAACACTTGAAATTGAATTGAAGAGCATTTATGCATAACGTACGTTCTTTATGAGATTTTAAAATGTTTGTTGCAATGGGAGTTTACAATAAGAATGGATTGGTTTGTCGACATACGCCATTGATAATGTTTTGTTGACCAAACGTGTTTTATATATAGCTATACATATATTTGTTGTCATTCAACACAATTTTAGTAAGCAAAACATGACCAATGGCGTATGTCCACAAACCAATACATTTTTATACGTCCATTATTTCATGTAAATACTATCCAAGGGCAACAACGCCGAATAAACATATGTGCACACACACGTATACACACATGTGTGTGTATTAGTGTGTATATATATATATATATATATATATATATATATATATATATATATATATATATATATATAAACACATAACTGAATTTGGACTGAAATATACCACCGCCATGTAAAATGTCTTATTCGTTACAGTATTTTTAATCCATGTTCTACAATAATCCCAGACGTAAAGGATATATTCTCTTCTTCTTAAGAGTGCATGGTAGATAAATAAACGCTGTAAACATAAATTTAATTCTACGCTTTTTTTCGAAGCCAATATGGATAAAATACTCAATGACAATCCTAGATAGTGGTGTTTGCCAACTTTATGAGTGAATTTTTATCCAGAATTGCTAATCCGTTACGCGTGATCTCTTGCGCCGCAGTTAAATGCACGAGGTTCCGGCGTCAGAGATCGTAACACTGGAAACAATTTTGATTAGAACGATGGCTAAAACTATTTTCTACGATTGCTATTGTTTAATTTTCGCAAACTGGCTTCAAGAAAACTACAGTTATAGATTAATGCTTTTAGCATTGAATTATGTACCACGCCTTCTTAATGTTCTCCTCGTCTGACTGCGGCGTGGTCACTCTTAACTCGACAAGAATACAAGACAGCGGCCGATTCACCCGAGTTTCTTTTGTTGTCGAGGAGCAAGAAGCGAGGAGGTATCTAGGTGACGTAACGACACAAAAAATCCTCCACAATGGTTTCCCGCAGCAGCAGCGTCGTGGAAGGAAAGAGGCGAAGCGCGAGGTTACAAGTGGTGTTCTTATTACGTGTGAAGACAGACAATGGAGGGCGCAGAGAGAGGCAGGGGCAGTCAATAAGGGCTCAGACTAGGTAGGGGAGGGTGTGAAGGGTAAAAGAGGAGAGAGAGAGAGAGAGAGAGCGAGAGAGAGAGAGAGGGGAGGATGGGAACACGGCGCGTGGGTAGGCAGCCAAAAGTGAGCAGGAACACCATTAAAGAGAGGACCAGCTCAGTGCTACAGCGACCTAACTGCCTTTCAACTCCCCAAGCCAGAGTGTCGCTGTAAGTGGACCGTTTTATTTGGGAGTCGCTGGTGATAATTCGTCTGTAAAATCAGTGTTTGCGCATATCTCCGTAAATAAACGTTTAGGGAATACGGATTTTTTTTTACAGAAAATGTAGGAATTAAAAAAAAAAAAAAAAGTACATGTGAGGTGAGAGGATTTTACGGCCCTTTAATAACAACGAGGTCTTATGGGCGCCGTCAATCTGCGTGTTAGAGGCTCAGAAGTGAAGGAGACATAAGAGTGACCTTGAAACGCTCATCAAATGACACATCGCCTCAACGAGTCAAGCTTTCAAATAGCATGCAAGGTTCCCGCCGAACCGTTTTTGCTATGGGACATTAAGAGGCGACCACATAATTTATTGGCGGAAAATTTGTAGCAAGGTTCAGTGCACATTTATCCGGTTAGTACATTTTGAAGTACGGCAATCTAAAAAAAAAAAAACCGTTTTTTAGCCATGTTGCAAGGCGTAGAAACAGTGATTTTAATGAGCATCGTGTCTTAACAATGAGGTTCCGACCTTGTCTGAAGTGTGTTTCTTTTCGTCCGTTGGCACAACAGACACACCTGGAATTGTTTCGTTGATAAAACTTGTTTCCGAACACACTGCAACACATTCGAAGCGTGAGGTAGGCGGCCGCCTTAAGAGTGTTCAAGTGCGATAAAATCATAATTCTATATTTATATGAAGTTTTGTCAGTTTTCTTGACGATATTTGTGCGTGTAGTTTCCTCTTAGTGTTTTCGTAACAGTGCGTCAAAGTCAAAATTTGCATGTTCTGCTGCCATGCAAATAGTGAAAACCAATTGACTTACGTACGTGAAATAATTCACAGTGTAATAACATACTATGTGTTACGTAATAAAAAATCCCGCGAACTGTTTTTTGTGTTTAAAAGAATTGTCGAATTTGCCATTTTTCTGTACTTTTGCGACTTTTTTAAATTCAAAATATTACGTGTTGTGTTTTTAAATGTTTTATTTCATAGTTCATGGGATGTAAGTTCACAGTGAATTATTTGTTTAAGTAGGTCAGTTGGTTTTCACTATTTGCATGGCAGCGTAACAAGCCTATTTTAACTTTGACACCCCGTTATGTGAAAACTATGAGAGCTAAAATTGTTCTGTAAGAGGAAATTGTACTCACAAGTATCGTTTACAAAACTAACAATATTCCATAAAAATATAAAATTATGACTTTATCGCACTTGAACTCCCTTAAGAGCCGACGACAACATCCATGCCCGAGCAGGGATTTGAACCCAGAACCTCCCACACCGTACACCGACACCGGACCGACTACGCTACACAATGCAGCTTACTATTAGTAGCGACCCCTGATTTTCTCGAAAATATTTCTACACTACATTGTTTCAATGTTTTACGTGTACACCTTCATTGACCCTCGTAGTCAGTGAATGGATGTTTTTAAGAGGGCGCGGTAGATAAATAGCATTGAATTCTTCAATTCAGATATACACTTGTTGAAAGACAGTATATAAAAACCGCAAAACAACAATCCTTGATAATCATATTTGCCAACTTCATTAGCAAACACTTACCCAGAATGCTGCACTTGTTAAGCGTGATCTATTGCGCCGCAATTAAATGTACGAGATTTCAGCGTCGGAGATAGTTCTTGAGAAGTACGTTAATCGAGAAAAATTTTTGCTCAGGAAGTTGAAAAAAAAAGTATTGTCTAGGATTGATTTATATATTTTTTTTTATTTTTGCAAACTGGACTCGAGAAACCTACAATTCTGAACTAATGCTTTTAGCGCGGCATTACATACCAGGGACTCTTAACTTTCAGGATCTTGGCGCCCTACCTGCTAATTACAGACGGGTGACGTCACAGTAACCTTGTTCATTGGCACAGTCAAAATACGTGACGCCTCTATACAAAGGAATGCTGCCAATAAACACGATGCTGAGCTGCACTTTTTAACTCGTCACTTTATGTTTGCGTGTGTAAGATAACATGTGCAGTAAGTATAGACCAATACATTTTGATAAAAAAAGTTTAATAACTATATAAAATACATTTATGTCTATTTCGGTTGATTTTGTTTCAGTATTGTTGAATTTAAATAGGAAAATACACAGAATATGTTGCGTAATTTTGCTACCAACCTTACAAGCAGAAAGTCAACTATTGTTAAGGGGTATTGATCCCTACCGCACTAGATTTATCTGTTTCTTCTCGATAACTTCTGTCCCAGTCGATGTATAAAAATTTTTGTCGCGACAAGGCATAGATACAAACCTAATCGATTTTCTGTAATTGCTGGAACCATAATATATTCATAATTTTTCAACGGGAAACAGCTGAAAAGGAAAAATTGCGTTATTGACGGGAGCGACTACAGAGGCCGCAACATTAATAAAAACAATGCCATATGGATTCCAAAAAGTGAATGAAACAATAAACTATGCCTTGTCAGCGTGAAAAAAGTAAAACAATGTGTCTATTCCCTGATTTATAAGAAAAACCGTAAAACCGATCTGACAGGGATCAATCCCCTTTAACATTCATTTATATGCAGTAACTGCTAGTGATATTTTTCAAAGGTTAAATTGTTAGTGGTTACTCTATCCTAAGCGACGAAAATGGTGCAATATGGAGAAAATGTAAGTATCGGTTATATGTTGAAATAAAGAGGAAGTCAGGAATACAGTATGTGAGCAGGGCGGGTCTAATTGGGGACGATGGTTTAATTCCAAATAGCCGACAGCCAAGATGAACGAGCAGCAAGTGAGCCGGAACCACCTAGTTCCTACTACTTATAACTGATTGTCTCGCATGTTGGGTAATTACTCTCTGGAGGGGCGGCAGCTGGGTAGCGAGAAGGAAGGAGCATTTGTATTCGCCGGTAGCGAGTGCGCGATGTTTCATTTTGGCGCGGAGACCGCCGCCAGAAAAATAGCCTGCCAGATGCATCGTTGCCAGTCCGGAGTAACGATTCGGTTGGCCCGGCCTCGCTTGTTTCTCGGCTCGTCACGGAGTTTTCACGTGGCAGCGCGTCTCGTTTGTTTCTCCCGGCGGCGCTGCGCCCCGCCTACTCTCAGAGATGAGAGAAAAATACAGGTTGAGCATTAGCAGGCTGTGCTGAGGTTAATTCTGATAGAGGTTAGGGAGATAAACGAATTTCTTATGGACGAGTTTGGCAGGGGAAAAATTCTGCCGCCAATTGCGCTGGTGTCGGTAAGCGGGCTACGAACTTTGCCGAAGTGGGTACCGAGGATTCACGAATGTGACGTAATTAGAATTAACCTTTACGATGATGTAAATCAAGATGGCGTCGGCCTGTGTGTCCTCGGAAGTTGGAAGTAGACTCGTGAAAAAAATCACGTGGTCAGTTTCGTGAATCTTCGGTACCGAACTCGGCAAAGTTCGTAGCCCCTTACTAATAACAGCGTAGCTAGTGGCAAAATTTTTCCCTTGCAAAAGTAATAACACTGAGTTTCCTAACCTGTAGTAAAATTAACCTTAGCTGAGGTCAAGTTGCGTTGTTTATACGTGTAACAAAATGGCAGCGGGCATCACCTGTTCTTGTAGGCACGGCCTTAGAAGATGAGATCTGGCTACTCGTCTGAAAACATAACCCCCTTGTTGAATTTTAGTTCATGATATTGCCTCTAGCGCGTTGCTTAGCAGTGTTCGGAGTTCAACATGGCGAAGAAAGGCGTTACCTGTTTGGAAGCTATATTGCGGTGGCCTTCGTTTGCAGAACATGTAAACTGAAATGAATGCTTCTTTCATCATTCGCTAAGAGTGCGTGGTAGATAAATAAACGCTGAAAACATCAATTGACTTCTACACTTTTTTCGAAGCCAATATGGATAGAATACTCAATGACAATCCTAGATAATGGTATTTGCCAACTTTATGAGTAAATATTTATTCAGAATTACTAATTCGCTACGCGTGATCTCTTGCGCCGCAGTTAAATGTACAAGGTTCCGGCGTCAGAGATTGTGCCTCAGAAGTTCGTAACACTGGAAACAATTTTCATTAAAACGTTGGTTAAAACTATTGCCTAGGATTGATATTGTTTAACTTTCGCAAATTGGCTTTAAGAAACCTACAGTTATAGATTAATGCTTTTAGCGTTGAATTATGTACCACGCCCTCTTAAGACAAATAAACAGAACAGTAAGATTTATGTGAGACCGTGTTCATGTTTGGCCAAGTCTTGTCTATATATTTTAGTAAGTTGACTTGCAAAAAATCCGACCACTGTAAAGCAGCGCGTCAGCGGCAATATCATCAACTATGAGCCAACAAAGGGGTTCAGGCAAAATACGTTGGCAAACAGGCAGAGTTTAGATCTGTATTTCTACGGCTACGATTGTAGTTACATTGAGAAATTAGGTTATGACCACTATCGTAGAAGAACAGGTCTGGACACTCGCCTATCTAACAATGTATTTTGCTTGACCCCCTTGTTGTTTGACTGTAGTTTGTCAAGTTACCGAGAATGCCGTACTTTTTGGCGCTATTTTCCGGGCGGTCGGACTCAAACTCCGTCCACTTTTTTCCATTGTTAAATTTATAAAGTAAATAAAGATTGCTTGAGTGTTTTCTTAAAATTGTGAACGAAGAAAGTATTTCATAAATTGATAAAAAATATGTTCTGATAAATTGTTTATCTTAGCGGAAAGGAAGTGGGCGGAATTTAGTCCGACCGCCCTAACATCAGCGCCAATAAAACACAATATTCTCGGTAACTTGGTGAACTACAGCCAAACAACAAGGGGGTCAAATATCCAGGCGAGTGTCCAGACCTGTTCTTCTACTGCCGTGGTCCAGACCATGGAGGTATTAGTCTAAGGAGTGGAAGCCTTTGAGCAAATTTGAAGCCGGCCAACAGACGACGTTTAAAGACAAGGATAGAGCTGGTGGTGGCAAAAACATGTAAACATAGCATTGAACTGAATGAAAATATTTTAGTTTTTTGTTAACTACTCTTTATGGTGACAGTTTGTGCAGCTCTTGGCCTTACAAACAGATTCAATTGTTGCGGGGGATTATCTTTGTACAGGTAAGAAACTTTTATTTAAATTCATCAAGTTTATAAAGTATATACACACAGCGAGAGCTAATTCGGTTTTATTTATATTTCTGAAGCAATTGTAAACTGTTGTGTACAATTCAAATAGAGAATTTGCGCGGATTTTTGTAAAAAATTACATAATTACATAGCTTTCTGCTATTGTTTTGCCACCCAAAATATGGCGACTCATGAAAAATAACGTCCTGCGCATGCGCAGTTCGAAAATGTTTGAAAATGATCGGCTTCACACGATTACCATTGAAATGTACGGCAGATGCCACTCCATAGACTAATACCTCCATGGTTATGACTGGAGAACCAACAGCCAATTTGTACATGTTGCTATGGCCACAGACGTTTATTTATTTCACCATTTGTACACGTTACTATGGCAACAAACGTTTTCTTTACCACGTATCAATATGGCAAATTGTCCCTTTCCCCTTCCGTCTCAAGGTCTCACACTCCACACCATAGAACATGTCGAGTTTCTCTTAACTCTGCTTACTATTTACTGCGAATACGTCTGGCAACGGCGCAGAAGAAATGCTGCTTTAAAGTCAGTAAGGTTACTTCTACTGGAGATTAGGAAGATAATTGAATATCTTATGGACGTGTTTGGCAATGGGAAATTTTCCCCACCAGTGGAGCTAAAATTTTTACTGGAAAACTAATTCATCTAAACTTTATAATTTTACTCGCAGAAAATAAATACATTTTTTAATCACGAAAGCTCTGTAGACCTAAACCGAAAATAACATCTGATTTTGCGTCCGTATCGAAACGAGCGCAACTAGAGGAAGAAATTGTGCCTTGCCGAACTGAAAGCATTAAGCTTCCTAAAGTGATGCAATCATTTACTTCACGGGTGAGTTCATGCCTAGGTGAGATTGAATTGATAATTTTTATATTTGCACGCGATATGGGTTGTTTTGTAGACATACGTAGTGACAATTTTTTTTACAGTAATGAACATTAACCAGCGTTCATAGTTTTTGTATGATGGCATATCAAAGCCCAACATTGCATAAAACGGTCTTACTCAGGTAAGGAAAACCAAGTGACTTACCGAAATTAAATTATTCATGGTTCTACATCAAGACATGTGTAAAAAAAACACTGCTATGGAATTTTTTGTATTGCAGAAAATGCCAATTTTTATTTCAAAACCTGCAATTTTTAAAAAAATGCAAAAAAAATATTCTATGCCGTTTTTTACACATGTGCCCCGTGACGCGGTTGTTCAGTGTGAATTATTTCATTTCTGTGTTTTTGTTTTCGTTTCTTAATAAAACAGTTTTATGCGAATTTTGTCTTTGTGACATGCCATTATAATAAAATTATACAAACTAAAAAATTTTCATTGTCGTAAACAAAACATTAGTCACAATGATTATCCATATAACAAACCATACTTCGTAGAAATAAAAAAATAAATAAATAAAACAAAAGTTTTAGTGAGTTTCAAGGCCTTATGTACGCATCCACGCTTTTCATAGTCAACGTTTTACACGTCGTTTAAATGCAGTATTGCCAACTTAGTTATTTCCCAACTGGATCTGATAGTTTTAAGGGCAGTTTAGCTGGTAAAAACAACCAAGCAGAGTTGTTACTGTTTTTTATGAACACTTGGTGACCTGTTTGACGCATTAAATGTTAGATTATTATTAGTATAATATGCGGTGTATATAAAATTGTACATTTAATCACGTACTCTTACTAAATAACTGAGTGGATTCATTGATTCAGAATCATAGGGTGATCCACCTCAGTCCTGACAGACTGTGTATATAAAAATACCGGAGAGGAGGGGAGGGGGAGGGGGAGGGAGAGAGAGAGAGAGAGAGAGAGAGAGAAATATTGCCTTTTTTTTTAATCACGCTTGAATTTCCATACCTGATTTCTGCTGACGTAATCCAGCGCAGCGCTTCTATATTTCCCTACCGTTACGTTGAGCTCGTGTTTAAGCCATGCGCACGAAAATATGAAAATCTTTTATATCCGGTTCGCAGTCAGTTGCGCACGTTCAACTCCACCTTGCGGGCAAAAATGCTCAACGTATTTGTAGTTACGTCACCGTAAACAAGGTCCGGCATTATTAGGCTTACATCTCATGATTTGCTTGGATTTATACATTGTGAAATATTATTATTATTACTTTATTTTCTGTTAGACAACGAGGTGCGTGAAGGTAACACAAACGTGTTTCTGATAATTCCTTTTTGGTTTTTTACCGACGCGTACACATTAAACGCAGTAAGTTATTCATTAATAGTGAAAATGTTTGAAGCACTGTTTTTTCTCCTATCAGCACGGCCGCGTTTAAATGGAAGAAGGGGGACGTGAAAGGGGGGAATGGGCATCACATCCTAGGGGACCTCACTTTTGGGATAACCGATTTATATAATTGAAATGTGTGTCCTTTCCTATAAATTTCCCACTAAACAGTGATGGCTGCTGTGACATACATTTTTTTTTAAGTGTCTTTAAGTGTTAAGTGCATGTAAAGACTTCACTAATATCCAAGGTCAGAGCTATGACAATGGAACTTATATGTCAGGAAAGAATGAAGCCCTAAGTGCACATTATCACTGCATGTAAAAAAGACGAGGGGGGGGGGGCCCCTCAAATTTATGCCGCCCCAATCCCTCACATTCTCATATGCTTATCAGAAAATTATTTATCTACCCGCCATACTGATAAATGCAGTGTTAAGTGATAGACTTACCAGGGAGTATACAATCCACCAAACTCAAAAATGACGTCTGAAGACATTACAGTCGTCTAAAGTGCTCACTTTACCGTGAAACTTCTATAAAACAAATTTTTACCACAGCACAAATTATGCAGCAGCAAAGAAAATACTTATTTGAATATGAGCTACTACAAACCAGGTTTTCTGCAAAGATAATGTTTATTTAATGCCACAGGTTCCTATTTATTCTGTCTTTGGAAGTTACATTATTTAAATCCTGAAAGGGAGCAGAAATCGTAATACCGTTACATAGAATTGTTGAAAATAATTGATACTAAATAGCCTAATTTTTTGAAAACGTACGTTGTTTATAATTTTGGCTAGTTATCAAATTAATTAAATTTTCTTGAAGTCAATAATATGTCAAATTAAAAAAAAATAATATGTTTTGAAAAATTTTGGCTACATAGCTCCTTCTCAGAATTTAAAAATAATATACTTACTAAACTAGCATTAACAGGGACCCGTTGCCTACTATATATACAGTACTGGAAATGACAAAACTATGGTTACATTAAAATGGTAAAATAACATTTTTCTTTACTGGACAGAAAAATATTCTTCTCAAAGAAAATCTTTGAAGTATAAAAACTTAGTAATACGCTCTCACGTGGTCATTGTACGTAAACATTCACAGTCTCGACACTCTTATGCAGGATGTTGCAAAATTGTTTGTCATTATTGTGGGGAATCAAGCCTGACATTTACAAAAAAAAAAAAAAAACTAAATATTATACTAACAAAGGCCCGAAAATGCACTATTTCTGTACAGTTACTGATTATAACTGTGGGTAGGTTCATGTTACTGTAGAATGACGTAGGCTACGTAGTACAGTAACTGTGTATTTTCGGACCTTATGTTCATATAAATTTTTTTTGTTCCTCTAAATAAGATTGTTACACCAAAAGACTGTAATGCAAATCTGCAACATCCTGTAAATCTTAACACCAAAATATATAAAAGGTGATTTTCTAGCTGAAAAAAAAAAAAACGAATATTTTTTTTTAAATAATTCATACCTAAATTTTTGCTTAAGTGGGTTATCTTTCAAACTGATCATTGAGCGTCAGTTCATTTTACATTGATTCTCCATGTAAAATTCAAAGGTTGGCAGTAGGAATCATTAAAACGCTATTACAACTTTGGCATCAGCCCAGTAGCAAAACGCCTAACCAGAGTAACTTACTACAGTAAATAGGAAAACTGTGAAGGACCTTCATGGAGTTACTGGTCGGGATGTATTCCGAACTTTAAACGTCGGTGTAAAAAAAAAAAAAAAAAAAACGTTGTCAACACCAATCTGAAAGCCGAAAAGAAATAAGGTAAACGAAGTAGACGCGTGGAAGAATACATTACGGAAAACACACTAGAAAATAAACAATAAGTGATGAGGTGAGAGGCCCTTATGAGGTGGAAGTGAGGTGAAGGAACAAACCAACATCCATGCCCAAGCCGGGGTTTGAACCCTGGATCTCTCGCGCCGTAGATCGACGCATAACCGACTACGCCGGCAACTGAATAAGTGAATAGTATTAAAAAAATGTGGGGTGCCTGCAATTGATAATAGAAGGCAGTGTAAAGAGTAGCTGTCGTTGAGTAAACCCACACAACCGTTCATATCATTTGAAGAGAAATAAAATTGTAAGCGACTCAGGTGGACTATCTATGCACTAACTGCACGCGCCCCACGTATTTTTTCACAAATTGTTTTCATATGATAAATTATTTTATGATTTTTAGTCCGTTAAAAAAGTAGTATATTAAAATAATATTTTTCGTTTATGAGTCTCGTATGTTTTAAATTGTGCAATCATATGTTCTAAGAACGTTGTGTATCAAAATTCAAAATTTTTATATAATTATTTGTTCACATATTTTCCTCTTATGCCATCCAGTTGTGATTTATTTGAAAAGTTTCTTGTTTCTAGCTTATCGGGAAGTTAGTTGAGCGTGGTGTACTGATGAGTCCTCCAAGATAGCTACAAACGGCTTTTTCACACGGCCATACCGCAAGTTCTATTCGCAATGCGCTATAGTACAGACATTGAGATTTAGCTGTTAACTTATAATTACGCCGCAATATGCGTGGCAAACTTTTTTTTCATTCATAATTTGCCCGACTGACTGCGACCTAACTATACATTACTAGCTCTATTGCCCTGCTTGTATTGTAGGTCAAGGTAAATAACATTTGCTATGTAGTCACCGATTTGCCATTTTTATTCTTAAAATTCCAAAATAGCAAAAAATAATGAAATTCAATATGGCGATTGAAACCGAACCTTAAGGACGCCGTACACCGCAATTTTCATCACCATTTTCTTATTTTTTATTTGTACCAGATATATATATTTTTTATTTTAGACACAAAATGTGACTAAATTTGGCTCTTATGAAATTTTTTTATCTCATAGTTTTCGCGTAATGGCTTGCTAAAGTCATATTTTGCATGTTTCCGTTTTAACGACTACACTAAAACCAACTGATATACCAAACTCAAAAAAACACAGTGGATAAAGTCATTGCAGGCTACAATGACATGCTCATAAAATTAAAGAATAAAAATTATTTGAATTTTAAAAAAATAATGAAACTGAAAATAAAAATTTATAAAGTTCAATACTTTTTTTTTTAAAATACAAATAATTTTTATTCTTTAATTTCATGAGCATGTCATTGTAGCCAGCAATGACCGCGCCCTTAAGAGTGCGTGGTAGATAAATAAACGCTGAAAACAACAATTGAATTCTATGCTTTCTTCGAAGCCAATATGGATAAAATAGGCCTACTCAATGACAATCCTAGATAACGGTATTTGCCAACTTTATCAGTACGTATTTATTTATACAAAATTACTACTTCGTTACACGTTATCTCTTGCCCCGCAGTCAAATGCCCGAGGTTTCGGCGTCAAAAATTGTGCCTCAGAACTTAGTAACACTGGAAACAATTTTGTTTAAAACGTTGGCTAAAACTATTGTCTAGGATTGCTATTGTTTAGTTTTCGCAAATTGGCTTCAAGAAACCTACAGTTATAGATTAATGCTTTTAGCGTTGAATTAGCCTATGTACCACGCCCTCTTAAGGGAAAGTGTTAGATGTAGGCCTACTTGTATTTTTCAGTTTTCGAGCCATAACCTTTATTCAAATTGTATTATCAAATTTTCTTTTCGACAAGACACAGTAGCCTATATATGTGACACTGCTTGGCATAAGTAATAATGGAATCTTCCGTTAATTTTTAAAGCAGAATCTTTGCAAGAGAATTGTAGGTTAACTTTCAAGAATGATTTTAAGTCCAAACTAAGATGAACATAAAATACTATTATGACATCCAACATTCAACACAAATGTCTTCTATGCCTCAACATTGCTACACTTACCAAAAATATTTTAAAACAAAAGTTATTTAAGAAATTCTATAAATATAATTCAACATCTAACAACCCCCCACCTAAAGTAGGTAGTTCCCGCTTTATTTATTTTAATTATTTTTATATTTTTACGGGATATGGTTTGTTTTGTAGACATTCATTGTGACAACATTTTTAACCAATAAAATTTTTCTAGCTTTCATAGTTTTTGTATAACGTCATATTAATGCCCCGATTTGCATTAAACGGTTTTATACAAGAAAGGAAAACCAACTGACTTAAAGAAATGTAATAACTTACACTGAAGAAAAATGTCACGGGCTGCGTCAAGATATGTAGTATATAAAAACACTCCATTAAAGTTTTTCGTACTTAAAAAAAAAGTGCAGAAAATTGGTAATTTTTAAATGTCAATTTCAGATATTTTTTTTAAAAATACAAACAAATTTTCAAAGCTAGATTTATACGTGTCTAGATGTAGCTCGTGACACTGTTCTTCACTGTAAGTTATTTTATTTCTGTAAGTCAGTATTCATTTCTTGTATAAAACCGTTTGATGTAAATATTGGCTTCGCAACGCCATTATACAAAAACTGTAATACAGGCTAGTCACTGTAAACTGAGCACTAACTAAAATGTGTAATAAGTAAGAAATGTATTTTATTGGGTTCACAGATTTTAAATTTTGAGATTGTTGAAACATGTACACTGGTTTCTATTTACATGGAAATTATCATATTAAAAATAATAAAGATTGCTGCAAAATGGCAGAAAGAAG
>PNEQ01030919.1:83859-167534 GCA_003012365.1 Medauroidea extradentata
CTAGCTCGGTCTTGCGTGACAGAGACATCTCTACCTACGACATTTCATGTTCAAGGTGGCCGATTAAATATCAACTTTCATGGATGCAACGCAAAAAAAAAAAAATTCAGTTCAATTAAATACGCAAACACACGCGTGCAAGAGGTCACGTGATGAGTGCACAACTGTTGTAAATATGCGCCTATCAAATACTTCGACACAAGTCAACTTGCTTCGCACGCGCGGCTAAAAACCGTTATGGTCTATTCAGAGGGTTGGAGCTCCAAAGCAGTGAATTTTCACAATTTCCGACGTAACTTTTTTCCCTCGCTTATTACAGAATACCAAGGCTCGACAATCCGTAGATATACTCCATTTCATATAAGTTTGGATAAATTTGACAGCAACTATTGGGCAATAATTTGAAATATATTGTGATTTATGGCACTACACAAGAAAAATGTTGCAGTACAAGAGCTGAAATGGACATCTCAAGTTCATTTTAGAGCTAAAAATATCTTGAATTGTGCAACAAATTACACAATATTAAAAATTATTGCCCATAAGTTGCTGTCAAATTTATCCAAACTTATCTGAACCAGACTTTTGTACGCCTTCTTACTTTATCACATAGTCACAGACGGTCTTATTTTTGGAGCACTGATGGCAGATAGGAAAAATATCTCTTTTTCCTATCTGCCATCACTGCCCCAAAAATAAGACACGTCTATGACTATGCAGTAATGTAATAAGTTGTACAAAAGTATAATTTCCGGATTGTCGAACCTTGATTTTCGATAATAAGCGAGAGGAAAAAGTTATGCCGAAACTTGTGAAAATTCATTGCTTTGGTGCACCAACCCGCTTCTGTTCCAACTTATGCAACGATGGCGTGTTTGCCTGCGCTGCGCTTGCGTCGGTGCAAACTGTAGGTAGTCATATTTTATCGGTGCACTTGAGACATGCTAGTGTTTCCCGGGGTGATAGTTGCCTGATAACTGCTGAAAGCATTTCTTGTCTCCAAGACTTACCTTACTCAATGCATGTGACCTTGGTTCATGTGACACGAACCAAAGAAATAAGTGTTTACGTACGACCGATACTGTCCATGCTGTCACTTAAATGTTATGTCACGTGGTTCAGCAGTTGCGATAATATTGCAGTATTTTAGAAAGAGAACAACCACGTTAGCTTCTTGTTGTCAGCTTAGGACGAAGAGACTGCCTGTTTTCAACTCTGAGGTAAAATCGTTACTTTAAAACAGAAAGACAAGTATTGTGATAGTTACGATACTTTTGTTAAAACAGAAACGACAGTCTAGTATGGTGATTGGTACTACCTGAATTGTTCCTGTAACAATATTTTCTGTGCAGTAAAAATGATCGTTGCTCCTACAGAACACATTGTTACTTCTACAGAACACGTTGTCACTTATACAGAACATATTATTAATTTTACATAACAAACTGTTACATCTAAAAAAACATGGTTACTTCTACAGAACGTATTGTTATTTCTACAGAACATATTCTTATTTCTACAGAAAATATTGTTACTTCCGCAGAACATTGTTACTTCTACACAACATATTGTTATTTCTACAGAACACATTGTTACATCAACAGAAAATATCGTTACCTCTACAGAAAAAAAATGACGGAATTCCTCTGGGATTGTTTTCTTCTGTTTTCTGTGATATTTTTGTGCGTTTTTAGTACTTTGTCACTTCGTCTTTCAATACAAGTTTGGTCAACAAAATATGAGCAATGGCGTTTGTCTACAAACCAATAAATTCTAACTGTAAACCCCTATTGCAACAAACATTTAAAAATATCAACAAATTGTTATTTCTGCAGAACATATTTTTATTTTTACAGAACATTGTTATTTCTACAAAACATATTGTTACTCCTACAGAACAAATTGTTACATGTACAAAATATATAATTACCTCTACAGAACAAATTGTTACTTCTACAAAATATATTGTTACTTCTACAGAACACATTGTTACTTCTACAGAACATATTATCGTAGCAGCAAACCGCATAGTACCGACAACCTAACAGGACTGTTGTCACTATTTTAAAACAAGTATGATATCTACAACAATACTTTTCTTTAACTAAATTTTTGTAATAACGGAGTAACAAGTATATAATTTGAAATATTTAAAATGTAAAATATTGTACCCATTTGACTCCATCACACTAGCCTTTCCTTGCTGGATTCCTCAGTTTGATGCACGACCTTGACAGTTGCAAGCTTTTAAAATACTGTAGTGGTGAATGAGTTTTCTAGGGCACTTGTATAGTCATCCCGGCATTGCTCCACTCATATCTCATCTCATCTCCCCTGTGTGTTGGTCAAAATACATGTTCGTCCCTTCCTCCTCCGCTTGGTATAACAACTTGCGGATGTTCATTACCTGTTCAAGTCAAGTTGTACCACTGCCTTAGAAGAACAGGTCTGGACACTACCTATTTGCCAACGTATTTTTTTTTACTCCTGTGTTGACTGATAGTTGATGATACTGCCGCTGGCGCGCTGCTTTGCAGTGGTAGATTTTCGCATGTAAACACAGAAAAATAAAACAAGTTTTGGTAAAACATAAACATGTTACAAAACCTTACTATTCAGTATATTTTTCTTGTTCTGTGTTTACCAATGATGTAAAAAGCATTAGTTTCAATTAGTATTTTCTGGAATAGAGTGATACCTCAAAATGGATTCCAAACAAGTGAACATCAATAACGTCCTATCTTCACCATGCTAAATACCGACCACCATGAATCAACGCGCCATTGTTAGTATCATCAATTCAACATAGGGGTCAAGTTTTCAGACATGTTCTTCTAAGGCCGTAGGATGAAAATACGCTTCAATATTTAATTTACTTAAATTTTCTACAACTTTTGTTTCATATTTATTGCCATACATTTGCCCGCATTGTGACGTAGAATCCGTCATTTCAACTGCTCTTACGATAGTTATTCTTTAAAAAATAAACTAGTACAGATATCGAATAAGTCTTGCACATTTTGTTAAAAGCTATGCTTGCTAATTTTTTCTAGTAAGGAAACTCTAACAAATTAACTAATTAGACAAATCTATACAATATTTGTTTCGAAAAAATTTAACTACATGCTAAAACAATATTTAACAAAACTGTGGAACAGTTTTTATATTATCTGCTCTCGTTTATGAATAAAAAAATCTGAATATCGTGAAAGCAGGGGTCTTGGCCTTAATGGATAGTTTAAACGTGACATAAATTAAGCAAATGTATAGTTAAACTTGTAAAAATGCAGACAGGGAATTTTTTTAATCAATTTGTTTCAAAACCCTGAGCCAAAATAATGAGACAATTGCATGAATGTTACGTTTAAACTGCTCACCGTGCTTTATTCCCTAAAGTGACCAAATGTACTAAAATTAGTCGGAAAAATAAGATCCAAACTATATATTAATCCATTATAGTGGAAGGTATACCACCTTAAACCTAAAATACAATATAGAGAATGAAACTGTTCCAATAGCTTCTCAGGACACAAACCCTGACTGATCATGCGGATAAAAGTATTATCATAGTCGTATGTTTTTTCAAGGCTTGCCTCTATCAATAATTGAGATACTTTCTAGACAAAATTTCTTATCGGCTGCTAAGCACAACATCCTTCATAGTTAATTAGCAGCTGTTGTTACTTATGCCAAAATAAACTGTTCCTACTGTATATATTCCAGTACTACCAAGAAATTATATGAACATCACAGACAACAAATTTCTGAAATTAATGAAAACCTCTTTGTGAATACTTCTGCAAGTTATCACCATGTTATTGAATGATAAGCCGCTGAATGGTGATTATAGATTCTTTATCGCCCAGTAACTACAGGCTTTTAGCAGCTTTCACTATGCTATTGATACATGTCACTACACACTTACTTATATTTGTATACCAGCCAACTGATTTTTTTCCTCCATTAAGTATCTCTAAACTTACGAGTCAGTCTTACAAACATGTGGCGAAATTTCTTTAATTTATCGATAAAGACCTTTTAAAATCATCAATATTAAGCTAACTATTCGAAAGAACGCTAAGTTTTTGTTATGCACACAAGTTAGCAAAACAAAGTTAATAAATTAATATAGTAGTGGATATCACACCTTTAAAGTAGACTGACAGGCTGCCCGTGGATTTCTATATTCCATAGAATTAGAATCATTTATATCAAAAGTTCTAAAGCCTGCCTTTATAGCGTATTTGATTGTGAGCAAGTTACCATAATGATCTCTGGGAGTTTCAGTAAAAAATATAAATACATCTGTAGTTGTTGATTTAATTTAGGTATAAATGACCCCCATTATTGACTAGTTGTTAAGACCTGCCTATGATAAAGGATGTTATGAACTTCACTAAACCTGTCCGTGTCATCGTAGATAAAAGTAGCCTTGTAAGTTATGCATTCGTGTAACTTTTATTTTAAATTTTGAAAATGCAGTTAACGTAATCTTACTTAAATAAATGAACTCGACGACTTTATTCTCAGAACTGAACTCCTGCTTCACTCATTCACTCGTCACTGAGGAAAATATCAGCCAATTAATCAAGCTAGTAACGTACATTATTATTATTATTATTTTCGAATTAGCCCACTTAAGACTACGCAAAGGACTTAAAAAGTGCTTGTTTGCTTTCCCTTCTGCCCACATTTCTTTCATCCTTTTGCTGTGAACTTTTTTTTTCTTTCTTGAGTCCAAGTTGTTCCGGTTCTATTCTGTTGTTTACATTCCTGGTCAACTTGCCAATTGTACATTTTGGATCTGAAGATCTTCTTGCCGATTGTAATTTCTGCCACTTTAATAAGATAATTTTTTACTTCGTCGAACCATTTCATACTATCTGTTTCTGCCATGCTTTTCTTCTGCATAAAATTCGAGTTAATTGCTTTGTAAGTCTACCAGAGTTATTCCTTTATGTCCGTAGAATTTTAGTCTCGCACTGTATATTAATATAGATTATATAATTTGTGTTGGTATTAAGAACATTTTATATGAAGCTCAAATTTTAACACGTTGTGCTAGTGTGACGTAATACCGTCTGAATGTTAGTAACAGTCCAAGGTATAATAACACAGACGATTCTACAAACTAGCAGCAGCATGTTGTAGTCGTTGGAAGGCTTGAGGGTGATTGTCTCCAAGTCGTCACATACTTGAAACCACACATTACAGAACTTGCTAATTCCACTTTCAAACACACTCTAGCTCCGCCCTTTCAGAGACCTACAAAATTCTGAAACAAATCAATAGAAATTCGCGTAGCAAACACTTTTTCGATAGGTTTTCGAACACGTATGTTTAATCTGTACTTAACAACTTCTGTGACTTTCATATTGATGTAGTTGAACTAATTGTTTTCAAAAGTGAAGTTGGCAAATTTCGGAATGGGAGGCCTCATTTGATAGCCAATAGTATAGCAGAATGACACAGTTAAGGACACGTCCGGTAGTTAAACAATGATTTTGAAAGTATATATTTTTAAAGCAAGTTAATTCCCATACCAAAGAATCCCTACATCGTTGTGTCACAAATGTATCATAATTTGTACCTAATTTTTGTAGCAATAAACCTTATAGTTATTTTTTCAGGTTATTTCACCCTATGTATCACCGATTTTGTTATAAAAATAAGAAAATCAAACAAAAATTTTTTTGGCAACGAATTGTGCATTACTTTTCAAAACTCCTACACAGAATTGTTAGGGATGAGAAGTTTTCACTAAAAGGTTTTGGCATCATCTTGTTTCTTTGCCTTACGTGTACACCTGCGTCATGTTTTCGGGCAGCTTGTGCCTGTCGTTCGGGATAAAGTTAACACTAAAAATTTAACCTTTGGAAAATATAATTAGTTGCTACTGCCTACAATTCTACATTAACTCTAGTTGCCTTACTATTTGTGTGGTTGGCAGCGAAATTACGTAACATAGTTCCATGCATTTTCCTATTTAAACACAACCATATTGAAACAAAAGTAACCGAAATCGACACGATTGTATTTTACTTAAGTAATAAAATTGTTTTATCAATCTGTATAGATTCCTACTGACTTCATACAATTTATCTTACATACGCAAACATGAAGTGACGTGTCCAGAGAGGTTAGACATTTCCCGTCATTAGCCTTTACGCGCGGAAAGATACGAATGAGCTGAAAATAGAACTTTAGCAGGGCGTTTTTGATTGCTCACTTTATCCCGAACCGCCTATATTTGAGCAGAGAAGTCTTTAATTTGACTAAGCCAATCAGAACAATGTTACTGCGACACCACACGTCTGTGATTAGCGGGTAGAACCCCGAGACGCTATGAGTTAAGGCCTTGATCTTCCATTTATTTCAAACAATTGTAAATAACTCGAATATGTTTTACTTTTAACTAAATGCTTTGAAAAAAATTGAGACTATTTAAAGTCATACGATACACAATTTTGGTCAGAGCGTTTTTTTTTTTTTTAAAAATAATGTACCGTTTGCTTCATTTTGGCTTATTTTGACCACAAAATATGTTATAGGTATCTCAGGGGCAAAAATCTAAAAATCCGTTTGGTGTATTGCAACAGAAATATTCAGATACAAACGTTGATATAGAAGTCTTAAAACTGTAACAATGAATTTTTGATGTACGCATTAATTTCCGTTAACGAAATATATTTTCGAAACCAGTGCAAAACTAAAGAGCAGGGCCTTAAAACATCCAATCACTGGCCAAGAAGCAGAGCTGCAGGTGTGCACATAAGTCACTAAAACAAGTTGATGCAAATATCTTTTTCGCGAAAACTTCCCGTCTCTCGCATGGCTGCTCTTAGTGTAGCATTTTTTGAAGCATTTCGTTTAAAAAGTTCTGAGCTTTGTACGCCATTGTGAAAAAATTACTACCTAGCAGAGCTTTAATATTACACTCCTCAACCCTCGAACATGTAACCACCGAACCCACGGTGGCCGAGAGGTCAGACCTCTCGCCTCCAACCAACGCAATCCGGGTTTGATTCCCAGCGGGGTCGGTCCCCGGATTTTCGCATGTGGGAATCGTGCCGGACGATGCCGCTGGTCGGCGGGTATTCTCGGGGATCTCCCGTTTCCCCCGCCCATTCAATCCGGCGCTGCTCCATACTCACCTCATGTCATCCTTCATCAGCGCTAAAGACCTCAATGTTAAGCGCTGACCAAAAACCTCTCACTCATGTAACTACTAAATTCTATTCGCCTCAGCTATTCTATGTACAGTAACAAATCTCGTGGACTGACAGAAAATAATTAATTCCTCGCAGATGTGGCGCGCTGTGGTTTCCTGCATAGTTATGACCGCAGTGGTGGCAGCACTGCTGCTAGCTGGGGCCGAGGCGGCGCCAGCCCCGCAAGGAGATGGTTTTCGAAGTTTTACTGACCCCATCAAGAGTCTTACGGACCAAGTTTTGGGCGATGTTGAAACCATTGGGAAATCATACGGCGGTGGCAGTCTTGGGAGCGGCGGCGACTAAGACTGATCGGAGTGCCGAGAAGAGAGGAATTCTCACATCGTCGGTGGAAATACGAAACCTCTACAATCATTTATTACAAATTACCAACGAAAATCGGAACAGTTAAGGCAATGATTATATTGTTTTCGCGATAGCCTACCAATTATTTCTAAGCTAAAACAAGATCAAATACCACAAGTCTTTTTTGCATAGTTATGTCTGAAATGATCTCTGCCGGGATAACTATTTTTTTCAAGACAAGCTATATACAGTTTCGTCTGACAAGTCAATTAACAACTAATTTAGTAAATTACATATCGAACTAAAGTCATAGTATTTACTGTCTTGAAAAAATCTGCCAATATGATGAAAATTTTAAATAAAACTGCCACTCAAATTTATGGAATCTGTTCTCGTTTAGGATTTTGAAAAAAATTACTATCGCGAAAACAGCAAATAAACATGGGCGCATGGCTTTAAGGGTGTTCAAGTGCAATAAAGTCATAATTTTATATTTATATGAAATAGTGTTAGTTTTGTAGATGATACTTGTGAGTGCAGTTTCTTCTTACGAAACAATTTTAGCTGGCGTAGTTTTCTCATAACAGTGCGTCAAAGTAAAAATGTGCATGTTCTGTTGCCATGCAAATAGTGAAAACCAATTGACTTACGTACGTGGAATAATTCACAGTGAAATAACATGCTATGGCTACGTAAGAAAACATTTGAAAAAATTCCGCGAACTGTTTTTATGTTTTCTGAATTTGCAACTTTAATTTGCACTTTTGCGATTTTTTAAATTCAAAATATTACGTTGTGGAGTTTTTTTAATATTTCATTGCATAACTCATGGGATGTAAATTCACAGCGAATTATTTTGTTTAAGTAGGTCAGTTAGTTTTCACTATTTGCATGGCAGTGTAACAAGCAAATTTTGACTTTGACACCCCGTTATGAGAAAACTATGAGAGCTGAAATTGTTTCGTAAGAGTAAAATGTACTGACAAGTATCGTCTATAAAACTAATAATATTTCATAAAAATGTAAAACTATGATTTTATCGCACTTGAACATCCTGAAGAGGGAGTGGTGCGAAATTCAAAGCTGAAAGCACCAGATTAAATTATAGGTTTCTCGAAGCCAGCAAGAAAAGAAATCCTCAGACAATTGGCTTTTTACCAACTTTTTCAACTAAAGTTTTTCTTGAGTAACGTATTTCTGAAGAACGATCTCTGACGCAGAAATTTTGTATATTTAACTGCAGCGCAAGAAATCAAGCTTAAAAAACGCATCATTCTGGGTAAATGTTTATCCATAAAGTTGGCTAACATCATCACCTAGGGTTGTTGTTTTGTATTTCTTCCATGCTGACTTTAAGAACCATATGGATTTAAAATGTTTTCAACGTTTATTTGTCTATCACACACACTTTTAAAGTGTTCAGTAGCATTAATGAAATAATATTTCTCTTAGCATTATGTTGTAATGAAATTTGTTAAAACTACAAATAAAAAAGTAATTTTTTGGCAAATAATCAATTTTCTTAGTATTTTCCCCAACTACTACGTGTAGACGACACATTTTACTGAAGCCCTATCTTATGTCTCGTTCAACCTCACCTAGAATCAATATGCTAAAAATCGTGCCTCTAGTTACACGTAACAGTCTCTGATTTTCGTGAGAAGATTTTTGCCCGACTTTGTTTCAGTGTCTTAAGAGCACATCTGCAGCTCTGCTCCGTGTTTATTGGCAGAGTGTCTTCGTGTAGAAGCGTCACGTATGAGATTGCACCAATCATAACAAGGTGAACAGCGACACCCCATGTCTGACACTTGCAGGTAGAACCACCGAGACGTTGAGATTTAAAAATATCCAATCACTGACCTCGAAGCAGAACTACAGGCGTGCACGTATGGTATTGAAACGAAGTTGTGCAAATATATATGCGTCAAACCCAGGCGCATGTCCTCTTCCTTTTTTTTATACAACTCTTTTTTCTAGTTCTCTAAATAGGCCCTAACTATTTAGGTAATAAAAAAATTCCTACATGTCTCACTTTGTAATGATATTGCATTCGAGTTTATTTTGAATGCAATGGCGAAGATTTAGAGTTATTTTTAACGTTTTATGTAAAATGTTACTTTAGCATAAAAAGTTTCCCCTTTTATTCAAAATGATCTGATAAATATTTAAAAAAGAAGTAAAATGCTTCGTATAACGATAGAAGAGTAATGTGTAAGTGCAGTATCTGTAAACAGACGTCTATGATCGGTTACCCTACTTCGAAGCATAAACGACATACGCCTTAAAATATGCCTGAAGAACATTTGCGCGCGTAAAAACATAAGCGTCACGTCATAACTTTGTGGCAGCCAGAGAACTTTGAACAGCGTGAATGATTACATGCTTAGTGCGTGTCACGTTCTGAAGGAAAACAAAGAACATTTCATCCTCGCTTTGTACATTCTCCGACAGACGGAGTTGTGGTTTGAATGATCTCCGATTGGCACAGAGGGTTGGAGACTGAAGAGAGATTGCGTGGGTTTCTCCCCTTTGACGCAAGATATCGCGATCCCTCTTTTAAAAAGTTCTTGTCATCAAACGTCCCGCTTGTCTGTGTATTTGTCTTCTATTCGCCACTCTTTCAACCTTGTGGGTATAGCTGTGGATGGGGAAGAACCCTTAGAGAAGAGGGGTGCAGGAAGGGAATGAAAAATAAATTTATTGCTTTGCAAATTTATTTCTTTCGCGCGCTTGTCATTGTGGCTGGCTTCCCTGAAATGGCAATGTAATTTCTTCATCGCTTGCTGCAAGGAAACTGCATTTCGCTATGTTGATTTTACATTCGCTTTCTTTGTGTATTGGGAAGTCTTCAATTTGTCGAAACGTCTACATTAAGAACATATGTTTTTCGCGATATAGTTTTTAGGCAAGTTTAAGTATTTTACGTGTAAATTTGAAGCTCTGCCATGGACTACATATTTATATGCATTAGGCCTACATCTGTAAAATAAACTGTGAAATTGTGCTTCCATTGTTACGCAACTAACTTTAAATGGCGAATATTGCTGGCCAGTTCTGATAAGTTCGTTTAAACTGGCATTGTCGTAATTTTAAGTTTGAGGATTTCTAAGTCTAGTGAAAAAGGATAAAGCATCTTCTTTCACAACGGGGAGGTTTTCAGCCCCTCCTGAGTGAGCATTTTCTGTAGGTTTATAAATTTGAAACTTAAATTCCCGAATTGGAATTCTGTTATTTCGCCTTTGGATGCGAAGACTGGCTAGCCGAGGACCAACTCAGAAGAGAGCCTCGTTTGAGATCTGTGTACTGTGTTTCGTTTTTATTTTAGAAAAATACCTTGCCTCCACATGCAAACAAATGACAGTCGAGCAGCAGTAACCTAAAACAAGAAGGCCACCTTTATGAAAAAAAATTAACAAATTCAAGATGATAGTGTGAAGGTGTCGAGCCAAAATTTTGTAAACTTTAGAAGAATTTTCTTGTAACTCACTGACTGAATTCCTTGTGGAAATGTGTGTATATACATATATATATATATATATATATATATATATATATATATATATATATATATATGTTGGCAAGTTGTAAACGAAGCCCTTTTGTTTTTTACTTGCCTGTTTGTTTGTATGTATTCTCTGGTTTTCTGTGACTCACCATTTGCTGCAATGGCGTATATCCAAAATGCTTCGTTAGTGTATGACTTTCCTTCCCATTCCAAGAATCATTAAAAAATAACAAAGTATTTTATTGAGTCAAATAAAAAAAATTAATTATATATTTTAAGAAGGATTGGTACATAATTAAATGCTAAAAGCATTAATCTATGACTGTAGGTTTCTTGAAGCCAATTTGCGAGAGAAAAAAAAAACAATAGCAATCCTAGACAATAGTTTTAGCCAACGTTTTAAACAAAATAGTTTCCAGTGTTACGAACATCTGAGGCACAATCTCTGACGCCGGAACCTCGTGCATTTAACTACGGCGCATGAGATCACGCATACCGAATTAGTAATTCTGCACAAGTATTTACACATAAAGTTAGCAAATACCATTATCTAGGATTGTCATTGAGTATTTTATCCATATTGGCTTCGAAAAAAGCGTAGAAATCAATTGATGGTTTCAGCGTTTATTTATCTATAGACACACTCTTAAGCGGTAAATGAAACTATGAAAATCTAGAGACTGCATCTGTCTAAGCGAGTTGAGAGAAGAGAAGCAATAAATGAGCGGGTAATTGTTGAACGTGCATACCAAACTAAACGTATAAAAGTAATGAATTCAAAACTAATTGCAGCTATATAAATTAGTTTCATTATATTTCTCTGAAGGCAAGTATAAAAATATAAAATTAAATAAAACCTCAATAAAAAATTGAAATTAAGATATATCAATTTAATTTTAAGATGGCTGCTCAGTGCCGTCCAAAATCGAACCCACAAAAAAGTGAGTTACTGAGCCGTTTTGGGAAAACTGTAGGTTAGGAATGTATTTATTCACATTCAGAGAGAAAAATTTTTAAATTTCGAGTGAAATTTCAAGTATGAGTTTGGAGAAAACAGTATTTTCCCCCTTGTTCAGGATGGCGGAATTTTTTAGAGATGAAGAGATAAAAACATGGCCGCCGGGCCGACGGTCATGACGTCATCGATTGCGTGTATAGCTCTTACCTCTCCCTCCCCCCACTCACACATTGTACTACCTGATGCCTCCGTATTACGTCTAACAATTAGGCCTACACGTCAGCTAAGTTTCATGTTGGGCGACTATTTGCTATTAAATCAACAGGTATAGCTTTCATGCGAAATCTGATTCTGTATCCATACATTACTAGTTATTAAAAATGTCCGTTTTTGATTATGTGTTTTAAAATAATGTCACCAATGAAATTAGCACCAAACTTAGGCCTACATCCGCGACATTAACGAGAAAAATGCAATTTGGCCTAATTAGCCAACATGAGCCATTAGCAGCTATTACTATTATTTTGATTTTCCAATTAATGATAATCTCAGCTGACACGCCGACAAACGAAACAAATATCATACAAATATGCAAGAAAAATATGTTTAAATTCCTTGCAAAAATTCTCGTTAACAAAGTTAAAAAAGGAAATATTTCAACTAATTTCAGTTTCGATATTAAAATTTAAAAAATAAAAATTTATCTGCCGAAGTACGTAAGTGGCCTAAACGTTTCGTCGACAGCGAGGCCATTATAGACGGTGAGACACAATTTGGTACGATTACAGTTGCTGGGAGAAGAATCGGCCATGGCCTTTGTTAAGGAACCATCCCAGCATTCGTCTTGGTGCTATTTCGGGAAACCTTGGAAATCAAAAACCGTTGCGCCACCTCGCTAGGTTTATTCACCTAAATATCAACATTTATAGTTATTACAAATGTAACTATTCTAGTGATTTTTTTTAAATTTTGAGCTTGCAATGTTTATGAACTACTAAAATTCTGTTGAATATTTTACGAAATGTGGTTCTTGTGTCGTTGCATAGTTTATAAACCGAGTTTTACTGCTTCTTGCTGTTGGCTTAGCGTCCCCCAAGAGGTTATAAAAACTTGCACTAACTTACACTTGTTTGAATTGAAAACTAACTGTACTGCTTAGGAAGTTTTTTTTGCAGTGCAGTCGGGTGTAGATCACACTGTGCTCGTAGTTATAAAATAATTGTGAACGTTAAAGAGGCCAGACACCCTGACCATGGCTGCTTGCACCGGCCAGACAGGCTAGGACACACGGACCAGACGCGCGACCACGCCCCCTGGACGTCCACGCAGGGGGGCAGGGAGGCTGGAAGAGGCGAGAGGGTCACAGAGACAGAGAGAGAGAGAGAGAGGCGGTAATCGGCGGGCTTATAAAGTGCTCCATAAACACCTCGTAAACCTACAGCTCGCACGGCGCTTCCACTTGCAGCTAGGTGCTGGCATCCGTGCAGTAACGGCTCAAGCGCCACATGCCCAGCGGCAAACCCCCATCGTTCTGCCCGCAGTGCACTTGTGAACTGCAGCCTTCCGAGACAAGTCATGGATAAAAAAATGGCAAGAGAAGCAATAAAAATGGCTATACATTACCGTCAACGCCAGTTTAGCGTCTTGTACATAAAGGCGACGAGGCAAGCGACGAGCGAATAATATTCGACCTTATAGCCAGCGGCCTATTACGGTAGTTGTAGTCCAACAACACGAAAATTAGATCTGTAACACTGTTATTACTGCATGTGTCAATAACCGAAGTACTGATCTGCAGACGCCAGGATGTATTTTTCAAATTTGACTTCAGGAGAATGAGAGGCAATGCCCTACAAAAGTCATTTTTAACAGTATTCATAATTTTTTTCTCTAATGACATAAGATAGGGCTTCAGTAAAACGTGTCGTGTACATATAATAGTAGTTTACCTTTCCTGGAAA
This sequence comes from Medauroidea extradentata, assembly GCA_003012365.1. Lineage (NCBI taxonomy): Eukaryota > Metazoa > Arthropoda > Insecta > Phasmatodea > Phasmatidae > Medauroidea > Medauroidea extradentata. Next base: position 97,804 of record PNEQ01030919.1, read on the forward strand.
GAAACTGTATTCCCAGAACAGTAATTCACGAACATAAACACACGCGCAAACATTTATTTTACAGAAAACATCTTGCTGGAAACTCCTCTTAAGGGTGCCGCCTACCCGCACGTTAGAGACTCAGAAGTGACGAAGATATAAGGGAGACCTTGAAGCGTGCATCAAATTCCTCAACGCCTCAACGAGACAAGAGCTGAAGCGTGCAAGCTTCCCGCCGAACGGTTTTTACATGTCACACTAAGTGGTGACCATATACATAGGCCTAATTATATTGGAGGAAAGTCTATAGCAAGGTTCACTGCACGTTTCTATTTGAATTTCACATGCATTAGATTAGAACATTTTGAATTTAATCTATGTTGGAGGGCTTTGTAACCGTGATTTAGTGAGCATGGTGTCTTATGACCAACGAGATTCCTAACCTCTTCTTTTCGTACGCTGGCAAACTGGGCACTTTTTTTTTGGAAACCAACATGGATAAAATACTCAATGACAATCCTAGATAATGGTATTTGCCAACTTCATGAGTAAATATTTATCCAGAATTACTAATTCGTTACGCGTGATCTCTTGCGCCGCAGTTAAATGTACGAGATTCCGGCGTCAGAGATTGTGCCTCAGAAATTCGTAACACTGGAAACAATTTCGTTTAAAACGTTGGCTAAAACTATTGTCTAGGATCGATATTGTTCAATTTTCACAAATTGGCTTTAAGAAACCTACAGTTATAGATTAATGCTTTTAGCGTTGAATTATGTACCACGCCCTCTTAAGGCATTGAAACAAGCTGGCGCGAAAATATTTGTGTTAAGCGTCTATGACAAGTCACGAAGTCAAGAGGTCTGCCTGAGTAAGTCGACACTTGAACGCAAGGAGTTCAGAAAGTAACCCAAACAGAGTTAAAGCTTTGAAGTGTCAGGTAAGTTAGGAGGGCTGCTTCTCAGTCAACTCACGAGGCACTCTGTTCGAGTTCAGGGTAAACTGCTGTTAGCAGAAGAAACACGATAAAGTCGCAGAATAGTTAAGAACACAGAAGTGAAATAGCTGGCATAAAACGGCAGACAATTTACACACGCCAGCAAAATGGCTTCGCTGGCCAGCAACATGGCGGAAACGTCTACCTCCAATTAGTGTAAGGTGACAGCCCTGCAGCCAGGCCAATAGGGAACCTGCAGTTAACATGCAGGAGCCAGACAGACACGGGATTGGTATGAACAACCTCGTGCAGCCAATAAGCGGCGAAGTTTGACCGTATCAAATGAGCTGCCACGTCATTTCACGTCCATCTTGCTGTTTAATCTGTGATAGAGCCCACGATTTTTGGTGAAAAGAATTCTACATCAGTTTGTTTCTATGCCTAAAGTGCTCTGCTTCATGTTTATTGGCAGAATGTATTATTGCACAGGCGTGGCTCATTTGACTTGTGCCAACAGGAACAAGGTTACTACGACATCACACGTCTGTGATTTGCGGGTAGAACCCTAGACGCTGAGAGTTACAAACAGCCAATCACTGACCATGAAGCAAGGCTGCAGATGTGCACATAAGGCATTGAAACAAATTGTTGCAGAATTCTGTTCACCAAAATTCGTGGGCTCTAATTGGGGAAAAAAAAAAAAAAAAAAACAATAGACAAAGCAAATCCCCCCCAAACAAAAGTGAATCTGTATGCATGGCGTTCAAAATATCGAAGAAAGAAGCTCGAAATATTTTATGGCATGTAATAAATAAAATATCGTGTAAAAACTCGGCTTTAGACATCACACTGAGCAAAACATTTAACAAGCGTAGAAAATATTCAGCCTACGTAAACGTGATTTTCCTGTTGTCTTTAGATCCTGAACATCTTGCAAGTGTTCAGACATAACCTGGTGATGGAGAGCACGCCTTATCAAGTTATTAAGCAAACCTATCTAATCCCAGCTGTTTACTTCTCAGCAAACGTATTTTATGTTCACGTGACGTGAGCACGGCCAATTGAAATGATTATAAACTGAACTGTTTTATGGACATAAACCATTGCCTGTGAATTTTGCCAAGTCGCAAAAAAATCTTACAATAAAACAAAAAAGGAAACCAGTGTTAGGTGTTATCAAGAAACGTATCAGCATACGATTTCGTACATGAACATATAGGTGGTTGGGAATAAAGGGAGCACTCAAAAAAACCTTACTAAATTTCTAATTTCAGCCAATTTCATATCTTTCCGCGTGTAACGGCTAACGCCGGGACCTCCCTGGACACGTCACTTGATGTTTGCACGTGTAAGATAATTTGTACAGTCGGTAGGAACCTGTATAACTGGATTCAGTTTCTTGGACGTACTCCATTGCAAATTGAATGACTGTCAAAGAAAACTAAACAAATAAAAGAAAACCACAATATAAGCAGAGTATGCTTTAGTCAGCAAGATACATACACAACATGGGATTCCAAAATGGAATCGGGTCAAATAAAAACAAGGAACAAACAGATAATAAATGAAAATAATAACAATAAAATAAAAAAAACCAAGTAACATGCGACACAACGATGATACGAAACAAAAAACACAGTAGATATCAGACACAAACAGAAAAATAACAAAAAGACACAACAAATAGACGAGACATAAAAGTTCGATAAAAAAATTTGTTAACTATATAAAATTCTAATAAATCGGACTTCAGTTGATTTTATTTCAGTATTGCTGTATTTAAATAGGAAAACACACGGAACTAAATTCAGTGAATTCGTTACCAACCATACAAGTAGTAAGGTAACTATTGTTACTGTTCAATTATATGCAAAAACAGCTAGTGATATTTCTTCAAAGATTAAATTTTTAATGCTCATTTTATCCCGAATGGCCTATAGTCGTATACAGGCAGACGAAACGAAAAAATAAACAAATAACTACACAAATTAATCCGGAACGGAATATATTTGTTTTATCAAGAAAACGGCAAAAAGAGAGCAGTAAAAAAAAAAAAAAAATATTGTGTACGAAAATTGGCAGCAAAAATGGACGAGGACAATAAAGACTACACAAACGACAAGAACACGAATGGATGTGAACGCAGACAACACAGCAAATAAACAAATACGAAAATCAAGGCTTCATTCGCAGACAACAGATGTGAGGTTTATATAACCGAGATTTGTTCTCACTCCTCAAGCACATGTACGAACTCTAGTAGATCTGCTCAAATGATTCACACTTACTAGATAAGCCTGTTCACACAAAGGAAATACACGGTGCGTTGTACTCTCGCGAAACTTACAACCTGCTGAAACGCCTGGCCTGCAGCGAACATCACTGAAGTTCTCGGCACTTGCTTTCAGTTCGCTCGCTATCCACTGCAGGGGAGAAAGGTTCGTTTGTTTTGTCTTACGAGCCAGGGGTAGAAATCTCTTGGGGGGGAAAATAAATAAAAGACGGGAGAAGACCAATTAAATCTGCTACCGCGTGCTACCCTCTGAACGCAGAAGAAGAGAAACCACTTTCAAACAAAAAAAAAAAAAAAAAAAAACAAAAAAAAAACCTGGAACGACCTCGCGAAACCTGAGGGAAGATATATATAAAAAAGGAAACTAAATATAATTAAGTGTTTTCCCCCAACAAGTTATACTCCTTTCTCAGGAACTTCTTTCTACGTTGAAAGATGTTTCAGGACATGGAATAGAAGTAAAAGCGAAAAACGCAGACACTGAAGGGGAGAGAAAAAAAGATAATATAAAGATGAAAGAGAAAAAAATTTTTTATCTATAAAATTCGTATCAAAGATCTTGGTGGCGGATGAGAGCTGCCACCTAGCGTTACGAAAAAGAAAGACAAGCGAGAGAGGGAGAGACAGACAGAGAAAGATGAACGCATAAAGCACATAAAACGATCAATGACAAGACATCTGAAGATCTACTTTGGAAACAATTTCGCTCGCGGCGGGGGAGAAGCGAGGAGAGGAAGAAAGACGACAGAAGAGGGGGTGGAAGGAGAGAGAGAGAGAGAAGGAGACGAACAAAAGGACTCGAATGGAAGCGAGGGCTCGCGCCATCGATCAAGACCAAGACGACGGCGGGGAAGACGCGTCTGAAGAGAAGGGATTGGGACGCCGTTGTAGGAAAGTCCTAGGAAGGGAAGGGGGTGGAAAGTTAAGGGCGAGGTGGAGACCAAGGCTGGAAGGGTGCACACGAAATAAAAGAGCAGCGACTCTACTCGGCGGTGGAAAAATGTGATACCAAAATCCTGGAGGAAAATTAAATCGCGACCACTGTCCCTCACCAGGATTCTTGGTGAACGACTGGTGTCCGGAGTTTCTAGGGGGAGGGGGGAGTCTGGTGACCTTGAACTAAGCTCTTCACGGCATCGGCTGTGTATAGGCTGTTCGGGACACAGTTAGCACTAAACAAAGCCCTGCTAAAGATCTATTTTCAGCCAAGATAAATTGTGCAGTTGGCAGGAACCTATATAGTTTTATTTAAAATATGTTTATTAATTAGGTTATATAAAATACAATTTTGTCGATTTCAGTTGATTTTGTTTCAGTATTGTTGTATTTAAATAGGAAAACACACGAAACTATATTGCGTAATTTCGCTACCAACCATACAAGAAGTAAGGCAACTGTAGTTGACGTTGAATTATATGCAGTAACGACTTGTGATATTTTTGAAAGGTTACATTTTTAAAGCTCACTTTATCCCGAACGACCTATATCCCTTCCACTACACTCTAAAAATAGTTTGTAAATTTACCACACGTACGTATAGGAGCGCTAAGAAAGTAGGCATGGTAGAATAGTTTCCCAGACATCCATGGTAATACTCCTAAACCTAATTATAAAACAGTCAAATTCATACTTAAGTTACCAGACTTGTATAGTAACATTTTGTAAAAGTTCGCATATTTACAAGAAGGAAGTATGGTAACTGTACCATACTGCGTCTGGGATAATAACTTCCTAAACTTTTTAGGAAGTTCTTTTACAGTGTACTGGTAGCGCGTCACGCCTGGTTGGATCCCGTAGTGGTAAGATAAGGTAAGTGGGCTTTATGCCTTGTCGACGAGGTCATCAGAGACGACGACACACAACTCGGGACAATGGCAGAAGCTGGTATGTAACAGGCCGCGCTCAGATTTTAGTCAGTCGCCCACGGGCGTTGAGAGAGCAGGGCCACGCTACTGTCAGCTCTTATCGCACAACTCTACACCTCGCCGTGGTAGCTCGTCGCGTCATATGTAGATGTGCACTTGTTACCACCGACATACGCCACAACGAGTCGACACTCCGCATAGCTAGGGCTAGGAATATTTCACGAGTTCAAAGACCAACATGCTAGAATCCATTATCCTGTGTATACCGAAGTCCTACCATTGGTACATAACCTGCTATTATTTCAGACAGCAGACAATGAACGAATAAACAGAGCTTGAGTATGTATAGGACATTGGATTCTAACATTCAGGTCATTGAACTCGCGAAATTTTCCTAGCCCTACGCATAGCTGTGTACTTGCTATCGTAATCAGGAGGAATGATGCTATTTGCTATTTTAAAGAAATCTCTGATCAACATAACATGGATTTTTGTTCTTTGGTGAATCAAATATGTCACAAACTAACAATAACAATTCCTTTTCTAAATGTTGACGTTTGACATGCAGTTATGTGTATACTACTATGCAAGCTAAAATTGTTCCATAAGAGGGAAATGTAGTTACTAGTAACGTCTTGAAATCAAATATTATTTAGCAGAAATATGAAGTTATGAATTATACTCTTGAACACCCCAAAGGTAGCTCAGGCAACGGTGTGGAAAGCTTCTGCAATCAGAAGAATATTTTAAAACATCGCAACGAACGTATGTGATGACTTATCAGTAGATCCATGATTTTGTGGCGGGAAGATTTTCACACTATTCAGTTTTCCATGCATTGTGGGCACATCTGCAGCTATTCGTGGCCAGTTATTGGATGTTTTATCTCTCACTTGCCTTAGGGTTCTACTATGGCAAATCACAGACGTGGTTTCACCGTAGTCTTATAATAACTGGTGCAGTCAAATGAAAGAAATGCTGCCAAATGCCATGAAGCACAGCTGCAGATGTGCATGTAAGTCACTGAAACAAAATGGTGGAATAATATTTTTGCAACAAACTCGTGAATACTGGTTAGGATGAGATTTTTAGATGTTCGTTGCAATGGGAGTTTACAATTACAATTTATTGGTTTGTGGACATACGCCATTAGAGACCAGAATAATTCGCGTTTTATTTTGGCTCCAAGCGATAATTCCAGCAGCTGTAAGTTCGTGCCACTTTCGCAATTGGCCCGTGACTTATTTGACACTTCCTGGGAGTCGCTTAGCCAATAGTACATTAGCAACTAAATGCAGACTCATATTGCGTCATCGAGCAGCCAGTGAGCAGATAATATCTGCTTGAATACACACATGTTCTTGGAGGCTAGCCTAGACGTCAGTGAACCAGCGAATTTTTTCCAGTCTCTAGCCATTGCTCATGTTTAGTTGACCAAACTTCTACTGAAATACGAATGACAAAATAAAAAAAAAAAACACACAAAAAACACAGAAAACGTAAGATTGGGATTGTTTTTCTTACGTTTTCTATACTTTTTTGTGTGTTTTTTATATTTTGTCACTTTGTCTTTCAATACAAGTTCGGCCAACAAAACATGAGCAATGGCGTATGTCCACAAACCAATAAATTTTAATTGTTAGGAATAGCAATCAGTGAATTTCATAAACGCTTGTCTTCCCATTTCGTGTCCTCCAGTAATATTTATGCAGATTATTTTCTCGCGGTCTAAGATTCCTGTACAGCAGGGGCTAGGCGCCGCGTTTCAGGTACGGAAACACGCAGGCTATAAGGGCTAGACTGGCTCGTGCGACAACAACCGTATCGCCTTTATGCGTGGCGTGCGAAAACGGCATGCAGTGCTTTGGCCGTTGGCTTTTTCCTATGGGATATTAAGCGGTATGGTCCAGCGCGTGCTTCTCTATTTTTTTTTTTTAAGATCCCAGTTGGTATTTTTTACGTGACAGCAGTCTGAAAAAGCTGTTTTTAGCCATTTTGACGAGCCTCAAAACCATGTTTCTAAGTATGATATAGGTCATTCGGGATAAAGTGAGCACTAAAAATTTAACCTTGGAAAAATATCACTAGCCGTTACTGCATATAATTCAACATTGACTATAGTTGCCTTACTGCTTGTATGGTTGGCAGCGAAATATCGCGATATAGTCCCGCGTGTTTTCCCATTTAAATTCAACAATAGAGAAACAAAATCAACCGTAATCGACGGAATTGCATTTCATGTATTTAATAAACCCTTTTTTTTATTGAAACTATATCGGTTCATACTGACTATACAATTTCTTTTACACGCGCAAGCATAAAGTGACGTGTCAAGAGAGGTTAGACATGTCCCGTCGTTAACCGTTTCGCGCGGAAAGATATGAATTATCTGAAAATAGAACTTTAGCAGGGCTTTTTTGAGTGTTCACTTTATCTCGAACCGCCTATATCTAGAAAACAAATGTAGAGAAACGTAGTATCAAATGGGTTTTTTTTCTTTTCGCAGAAGACGTCGAACTGACGTTTAGAAGTATTTCTTAAAAATTTCTCCGAACATGTGCTGCAACATAGTTCATGCGCCAGATATATAGGGCCTTTAACACTGAGGAAAAAAATTTTTTTTTGTTGATTGGACAACCACTAAATCCTTGCTGCAAATTTTGTGAAACAGTTATAAAACGAGGTGTGTCAATTTTGTGGGTTCATCTAACAGCAGCATACATTTCTTAATCCTGTATACCATAGCTATCTTTAGTACAAGGCCGCGGCCTTAGATCTGGCAACCGGGGAAGGGTCATTTTAACACTTCTTTTGTCTCGCCAAAGGCAGCGACTTCCCCTGAGTCGCCGGTGTGTACGGCAGAATAACGAATCAGGTACAAACATTGCCTTTGAAGAGCTAAAAGAAGAGTTAAAATGACCCTTGTGTGCAGGGTTGCCAGCTCTAAGGCCGCGGCCGTCTACTAAAGATGGCTGTGTGTTCACTCACTGGCCACAACATATTTTTAAAGATGATGATATACCGAGAAAATTTTTTTGTGCCAACATACTCTTGAAAACACTGTCGTTTCTTGTAACTCGTATGATTGAGTGATTGATTTATATATACGTCTGACACAACGTACCTGTCTGCAGACCAATAACATACTTAAAATACAGTATTACAATAACGGGATTATTATTGGCTCAGTCAAATAGGGTAACAGCTCCTCGTACAAGTGAAAGTCAGTAATCTTCTGGTAAGATGAACGTGTGTTGAAACCCAGCAAACAGTCAAGTTTTCCCGCAATAAACCCTCACCTCTATCTATTATTAGAGTCCCGGAAATATCACGGATTCACCAGAGGAGAGGTTTGACTTCTAAGTCATGTATACGTTGGAAACTTTTCCGATTGGATCATTGTTTATTAAACGTGACCTGAGGACTCCGAACCAATGGCAGACGTGCATAAAAACACTGGACTCCCGCGCTACATCGTCAAATGTTCAAATGCTCACTCACTGGAGCAGAAGTCAATGTACAAGTATCTGAGGACATAGTGTATACAGTACTGTGGAGTCTAGCCTGCTGCTCGTTGAACCCGTGATACATCCGAGACTCTATCTATTATCCACTAGCTTGTAACAGTACAAGCTGGTAGCACTGCTAATTGTTTCCTTATTTCCTACTGGCTTGCTGTAGTCAATGTGTGTCAGGACACGCCTCGTCTAAGGGCATGGGCCCAAGTTTCGTCACATTTAACGACAATTATTTTTTAAAACATAAATGGGAGCCGATATCGTAAAATCTCTTCGTAACTTTGTTATGACTGATTTAAACTGCATACTCTAATAATTTTGTCGAGTCAGAAGACTGCAAAATAGTTGCTAATTAGTTGATTAACGAAATTTCCTTTTAATTGATAAATTAGCTATACTAATCCTACAGTTTGTTTCGAAAAATTATATTACATAGTAAAACCAATTTGCAAAAAAAGTTACGAAGCAATTTTACGATATTGGCTCTCATATGAATTAAAAAAAAAAATTCTCTCGAAAGCCGAGAAACTCGGACCCAAGCCCTTAAGGGGCCGGCCTACATAGCGCCTTAGCGGCCGTTCGACCTCATGGACGTGGAGTTTTCCCCCCACAAAAACGGGATTGGGTCAACCCCTGTTGTGGAGGAGGTTGTCTCTCGCTCTCTCTGTTGTCCTCTCGGCTCAGTCTCGCGAATCCCTCAATTTTCCACAACACTGGCTGCATATTTGCGCAGGACACATATTACAAGAACAAGATTTCCTCAAAATTGTCAGTTGTTACAAGGTACAAACAGTCACGGGATCGAAAGCTAAAGGATAGATGTACTAAGGTTAAATGGTTTTAATCAAAAATAACAAAAAAAAAAAAAAAAAAAAAAAAAAAAAAAAAAAAAAAAGGCATTACACAAGCCGGAAAAGGCACTAATTTTGAATGTTAAGGTCCTATTTTCTAATTACTTAAGAAACTGATAAAACTGAAATCATTTACCTTTAGAGTGAGGTACTTTAATATATTTCATATGTCAAACACACAATCTCACGACTAATATTTTCTGTGAAAAACGATTCTCCTGAACCTCTACATCACAACTTTCATGGCAGGTAGGCGGGCCCCATAAGGCCATGTTCTTTGTTTGTACTGGTTTTCCGATAGTTATTTCTTAAACTTCAACGAGAGCAGATATCATAAATCCGTCTGGCAGATTTGTTTAAAATGTTTTTTGCCGTGATAGCTAATTTTTTTTTCAAAGCAATAAATTATATGGTTCAGAATAAAAAGGCAACTAACCAGAATTTCGTTAATTGCTTAACTAAAGTCATATTATTTTCTACATTGAAAAAAAAAATCATCCAACATGGAGAAGACGGTTAAAAAAAAACTGCCAGACGGATTTTTGATATCTGCTCTCGTTTAGGCGTAGAAAATAATATCGATAAAAAAAGTATAAACAAGAGAGCATCGCATTAAGTACAAGTTCCTGAAGTTCTACTGATCTAGAACAAAAAAATATATAGGCCTATATACATATATGTATGTGTGTGTGCATATCAGCGAAATTGATGTACCAATAAGGGAACATGTGTGAAACCTGTATATTTAACAGCTGATACTATTGGTGCCAGGCATCTCTATGCGACCATAAGAACTTAATGGGTATTGATCCCTAACACCTTGGATTTATCAGTTTCTTCTGGATAACTTCTGTTCCAGTCGATGAATCAAAATTTTTGTCACACCAGGGCATAGATACAAATTTAATCGATTTTCTGTAATTATTGGAACCATTACAAATTCATTATTTTACAAACGGGAAAGAGCTGAAAAGGGAAAATTGCTGTATTTACGGGAGCGGCTACACAGGCCGCAAAATTAACAGAAACAATGCCATATGGATTCCAAAAAGTGAATGAAACAATAAACTTATGCCTTGTCAGCGTGAAAAAAGTAAAACGATGTGTCTATTCCCTGATTTATAAGCAAAACCTGAAAACCGATCTGACAGGGACCAATCCCCCTTAACAGAAAACAACACTTGTACAGTTCCTTAGTTAATTAGTACATAATACATTTTAATTAATTTTATTTATTTTATTTAATGGTGCTATATAATTACAGAAATATTGTTACAGTACATTAGCTATTAAAACCACCCTTCAGTGCAGCCAACATAAAATCAAACTGTTTATGTTTAATCACGAAGTAATTAATGAAGCTGCCAATTGGTTGTGGGCAAAATTATTAATATTTCAGCTAATGACTAGAGTAGGGATAAAACAATTACCTCAATGATATTCTTTGATACGTATGTATTTAGCAATATTAAAAAAAACATGAACCCCTCCCCCCCTCCAACCAAATTTACTCCGATAAAATACACAACAGACAATACTAGAGTTACGGTACAGAGAACTTAACAGCCTAGACGGACTGAAAATGCCTAGTTAAGCTATTTTCACAAGTTCACACTTTTCGAGCGTGTAATGATCCTAAATCGCTATTTAAAATATACACGAGAAGAATTATTTTGAATAAACAAATAATTTCTTACACTGACGACCATTTTTGCAATGTAGGCGAGTTACCAAAAACGTCACGAAGAGTATTCGCTTGAGTATATGCACGTGAATTCTACCCTGGCACCGATCAATAACGCGTTATTTGTACGTCTGTATAGGAATCAGTAAGGACTTAACAAATTCGCGTTATCCGTTGGGCACAAGCTAGGACTTAAACAACTGTAAGTTGTTGTCACTTTCGCAACTGGCCTTTGAGACTTATTTCATACCTCTTGGAGAGCGCTGAGCCAATAGTAAAGAAGCGCCTAAACGCAAGTCAAATCGTGTGCAGACAATGAGCACCTGCTGTCTGCTATAGTACACACATATTCTTGCAGGCTAGCCTAGAGGTCAGTGAACCCGAGAATTTTTCCTGTCTCTAGGAATCTGTGAATACGTAGTTCTTATTAGTGGTTCTTCAGTGGTTTACAGTTTGTTGAAGCTGCTGCCGTCCGAAGTCAGTGGAAAACCAATGGTAATCATTACAGATGATTTTGGTCAGCGCTTAACGAGGTCTTCAGCGCCGGTGATTGGTGACATGAGGTGAGTATGGAGCGGCTCCGAAATGAAGGGGCGGGGGAAACGGGAGATCCCCGAGAAAACCCGCCGACCAACGGCATCGTCCGGCAAAATTCCCCACATGCGAAAATCCCGGGGACCGACCCCGCCGGGAATCGAACCCGGATCACCCTGGTGGGAGGCGAGAGGTTTGACCACCGCAGCCCCAGAGATGATGTTATACCGCGAAAAACACTTGAAAACACTAGTTTCTTGCAACACACATTATTCGGTGATATACTTCTGACACAACGTTGCTGTCTGCAGACCAATAACAGGCATCAAATATTACAACAGCGGTGTTCTTATTGGCTCAGTCAAATAGGGTAACAGTTCCATGCACAAGTGAAAGCCAGCAATCTTCTATAGTAAGCTGAACGTGTGCTGAAATCCAGCAAACAGTCAAGTTTTCCCGTGATAAACCATCATCTCTAGTAATCGGTGAACACGGCGGGATAATGGCGAAGAGGTCGGTATTGTTTACGACGGCCGGGTTGTTAGCAAGTGGGTTCCAGAAGGCAGTGTTGTATTTGAATTGGGGGGGGGGGTGAGATTGCAAGCATGACCACGGCGTTCCGTGTACCGACCTCTTGGTGGGGGAGGGGAGGGTGGTGTGGTCCGGCCGCGCGACAATGCGTCCTGGCGGGCTTGATCTCCGTCCACGCAGCATCCCTGGTCCTTGCGGACTGTCATGCGATTACACAGGATCGTTTGTGGGTGGAGGTGAGGGAGGGGTGTTGGCGATGACAGTGGCAGAGGAGGGGAGGAGCCTGCCAGTTAATTAATATCGCCTGCCCCCAGGGGAGGAAGATCTGTAGTACGGCAGGAGTGAGGGCGGTATGGGCGGGGGACAACCCCTCGAGGGGGAGGGGGAGGGGACACAGCACTCTGGGAACACACGGACGACGATGCCCGGGGAGAAACACGCTGCCCAAGTTATCTGATTGCTCACCAAAGTCCGCAGTTGCGTGGCTTCACGGCTGCCAGGGGAGAAGTCAGGTCAGCTTCCCAGCAAGAAGAGATTGCCCTCCCCAGTTGCTTCTTCGCGCAGGTAACTGTGACTACCGTGGAGATGAAGAGCAGCAAGGCGATTGTGTGAGTGAAGATATTGTGGTCAGCGTCTTAAGATGGCGTGATACATAATTCAACGCTGAAAGCATTAATATATAACTGTAGGTTTCTTGAAGCCAATCTGCTAAAATTAAACAATAGCAATCCTAGACAATAGTTTTAATCAACGTTTTAAACAAAATTTTTTCCAGTGTTACGAACTTCTGAGGCACAATCTCTGACGCCGGAACCTCGTGCATTTAACTGCGGCGCAAGAGATCACGCGTAGCGAATTAGTAATTTTGGATAAATATATACTCATAAAGTTGGCAAATAACATTATCTAGGATTGTCATTGAGTATTTTATACGTATTGGCTTCGAAAAAAGCGTATAAATCAATTGATATTTCAGCGTTTATTTATCTACCACACAATCTTAAGAGGGCATTCAATATAAATAATTCGGCATCAAAAGCATCAGTTTAATATTGTACGTATTTCGAATCCAGTTTTACAAACTTTCTGACTTAATTTTTTTCCGAGTAACGTTTTCCTGAAAAACAATCACTGAAGCCGAAGGCGAAACAGAGATTACGCTCAGTAATTGCATCATTCGCCGTGAATGTTTGCTCATCATGTTGGCTGTTATTATCTAGACTGTTGTTCTGGAGGTTTCTCATACTGACTTTCAAAATTTGTACAATTAAAATGCTGTTTTACGTTTATTTATATACTACACTCTTTTAACTTCCACGTGTGGGAAAAAGGAAAAAAAAAAGGAGGGTGACCTGAAGTGAGGTTTGTGTGAAACATCGCCGGAACGAAGGGACGAAGGAAATGGAAGATCCCCGAGAAACCCTCCGACAAACGGCATCTTTCGAAACGATTCTCGCGTGCGAAAACTGAAATCGACGCCGCAGAAAAAAGAAACAGGATCGCGATGGTGGGAGGCGAGCGGTCTAACCACTAACCAACTGTGGCCCCAGCGGTGTGAAGGCCAAGCCTGGTAGTGTGCAATGATTTAGAATAAATAAATGTTTATGTATATATATATATATATATATATATATATATATACACACACACACACACACACACACACACACAAACACTCACTCAAGCTAATATCACTATCAAAGACTCGCCAGACTGCTTTTTGACACTAATATATACTTATTTAAACCCAAATTTTTTCGTAGGAATGATCCCTGAAGTTCTGTAGAATCTTGCACGTAAGGTATCACAAATTTTGTTATAAAAAACTTAAAATAATCAGAACAGTTTTGCGGGAAAACAGTGCATGATTTTGCAAAACGCCGACAGCATGTGTGCAGTGTATGACTACACACAATCTAGGAATTTCCAAATCATTGTGTTAAATATAATGTGCCTTCTTTGCACCAATGACAAAAAAAATCTACCAAGCATATCCTTACCGTGGCCGTCTGCATCCAAATCATCGCAAATTTTTTAATAACGATAAACAATTAAAATCACAACATAGTTAAATACGGCCTTTCCAGTCTACCGCACTTCAAATGTACTAACCATATGCATGTAAAACCATAAACGTGCACATAACTTTGCTACAAATTTCCACCAATAAAATGATATGGTCACCGCTCTGAGTCCAGCAGTAAAATGGATCGGAGATAATCTTGCACGCTAGTTTAATGCTTGGAACAGTCGTGGAGATGCGGCATTTCTGAGCCTCTAACGCGCAGGTAGGTGGTGCCTTTATTTATGTATGTATGTATTTATGTATGTGTGCATGTATTTGTGTACGTATGTATTTATGTATGCATGTCTGTATATATGTATGTACGTATGTATTTATGTACGTATTTATGTAGGTATGTGTGTGTAGTGCAGTTTGACGCATGTATGTGTGTGTATTGTACATGTATTTGGTTTTGTTAGAGAAGAATTTGTATGCATGTAGTTAATGTTTTAAAACCTTGTTGCATTACGATTACCATATTTGTTCATTACACATCTACTCGTGCTATGGCGTAAACGGTTTACATAATTCCGTTTACGCCTACGTTTGGCACGATCATGAAATCAATGTCCTGTGGGAATTCTCGCCATGTGCGTAGTACAGTCGTGGAATACACGAGAGCTAATGCCATCATCCAGAAAGGTTGAGGCATGCTATTTCGCGTCACCGAGTAGCCCTACTGAACGTCACTAAACGAACTTTTTAATGTCTTCGGAACGAGAGACCGGTGACTGTAACGTATAGTAATTAATGCCGGAACACGCGGTGTTGTTCTCGTGGTCCTTTGTTGAGAGGAGGGGGAATTATCCCTAGCTGAAACAACTGACTGTCTCTGACCGGTATCAACCCCCTCCTCTCCGACCAAACATTTCTCCTTGCCCTTCGCGTCCCAGGAGGTCACCGGCCGAACCCAGCAATCTACCCCGTGTCCCGCGCCTCGCACGCCACTGAATTAATAATCGCTAATTAGCGTCGCCGGCAAAGCGCGCGGATTTGCGCGCGTTTATTTCCGTGCTCCATGCCGGAGGTGCAGCTACTGTACCGGGGGCTGGGGATTTATGTACCCGGCCCCACTGGGGGGGGGGGGGGGATAGCAGAGGGAGAAAACGGACGGATGAAGAAGAGACGAGGGGCGAAGAGTTGTGGAGAGCAGAGAGAGAGTAGGAATCTGATACCACCAGCCAGCCGGCCCTCATTATTTGTCCATTAATTAGGGGACCGCCGACCAATCACGGCACACCTGTTCTACACCCTCCCCCCAGTCTATCGCCGGAAGGCCATACCTCACCTGTCTATGGCGTTACCACGCACGCGTCGAAAAGCTCTTCAATTTAAAATTCTCTCCTGCTCTCTTTATCGCATCCTCCCCCTCATCCTCTTTTCCTCGCACTTCCCCTTTTCCCAATCCAACATTCCCCTCTCCGTTCGTATCTTTTTTATAATTTATTTTTAGGAAATTACACACGACCTTTTGTTTGGCATTTCCAGTAATTGCTTCCATTTAAACTGCCAGTTACAATAAGTCTGGTGGTTGCAGACTGCGTGCTAAACGGTCGCAAGTGGACAAAACCGAACCTGCAGGCCACTAATTCGGAATTTGCACTCCCAGGGGTTAAATACGGACGCAGCGGTATCTACGCTGTAGCTAGAAACACATTATTTTAGCCAAAAGATTTTTCAGCCACTTTGTTTAAACACCTTATGCACACACCTGCAGCGTGGTCAGTGATTGGATGCTGTTAAGTCCCCGTGTCTTGGAGTTCTGCCACAGGCATATGGCAAGGGCGAAGCCAGGATTTTTGCTGAGAATATTGACAGCATAATAAGGTAACACCAATTACACGTCATGAAGGGGGATTGGGCCCAAGAGCCGTCCCCCCGGGGCCCGGAAACATTTCAGGTTTCAATGTGCAAAATGACGCTACTTAAGAGGACGTGGTACATAATTCAACGCTAAAAGCATTAATCTATAACCGTAGGTTTCTTGAAGCCAATTTGCGAAAGTTAAACAGTAGCAATCCTAGACAATAGTTTAAGTAAACGTTTTAAACAAAATGGTTTCCAGTGTTACGAACTTCTGAGGCACAATGTCTGACGCCGGAACCTCGTGCATTTAACTGCGGCGCAAGAGATCACGCGTAACGAATTAGTAATGCTGGATAAATATTTACTCACAAAGCTGGAAAATACCATTATCTAGGATTGCCATTGAGTATTTTATCCATATTGGCTTTGGAAAATGCGTATAGAAATCCATTTATGTTTTCGGCGTTTGTTTATCTACCACGCACTCTTAAGCCGTTTCTGTACCTAAGCTGTGAATATAACACTGCTAATTTCTTCATCTTCAAGCAGTTTATTTTCATTTTTTGTGGGATGTATCCTGATAGCCTGGCTAAGCCCCTGACGTGTGGTGTCGTGGGTACATTGTTTTAACCGACACAGTCAAATAAGTGACGACTTTGTACAAAGATACGCTACCAATAACCGCGGAGCAGAGCTGCAGTCGTGCACATAAACCATTGAAACAAAATGTTGCAAAAAATATTTTCGCGATAATCATTGGACCCAAGTCATGGCACACAAATTAGTACTGACTGTATGAAAGCGATAAATACAAGTCATGGCCGATTTTCCTTCAAGTTCACGAATCTCCGAGCTCCTAACTCTGTCACCGATGTCGACGAGATTTTAAGCCTTTCAACCTATCTGAATATATTTATTAATCTTATTTCCCAGATTTCAAAGCCTTCTGACGAACTCATACGGGGTCTGTCTAACACGGTAGCAGTCACAAACAACAAATGATGTGTGTATGTATATATATATATATATATATATATATATATATATATATATATATAAACTTTTAATTACTTCTCAATAGATAAACTTGAAACATAATTCTAAATTTGATAAATTTGTTATTAAAATTGAGTAACTGAGGACAATTAGGACATAATTAATTTTAGTATTAATTATCTGTGGCTGCAAACGTCAACCTCAACGCAGCTGTACGTTAAGCTGTTCATATTTCAATTATTTAATTGGTTCATTCGTGTGCTTCTTTATTTACTGCAGGTATTGAAGACATTTTCACGACTATTTTTAGAGTTGAATATTTCTTATTCCTAAATTTAGATTTAAGAGGGACTACTTCTATTTGAGAATAACTGTACCCATTCAATTGTATACTTTTTGTGGCTACGTTCATCTATTATTTCTAATTAATCAAATCATTCTTATTTGATGCAACTGTCTTATTTGCAGCCTAAGTATTTTTTAGCCTATTACTACGTAACAGAATTAGTAAGGGACCCGTACATTTAGTGAAGATTTCTGCCCTTTTTTGTTTGAGTGGCTTATGTACACATCTGCAGCCCTGTTCCGTTGCCAGCTATTGGCGTTATTTTTTTTTTACCTAACGAGTGTCTAAACGTTTAACGGCAAATCACAGACATATAAGGTATCGCAGTTACCTTATTCTGATTGGTACGGGCTAGTGACAAACATCTTTCCACAAAGACACTCTGCCAATAAGAAACAAGCAGAGCTGCAGGTCTGCTGTAAGACATTGTGCAGAAACATTCTTGCGGAAATCAAGGATCCTTAGTAATGCTTAGAGATGACGGTTTATCGCGGGAAAACTAGACTGTTTGCTGGGTTTTAACATACGTTCAGCTTATCACAAGATTACTGGCTTTGGCTTGTACTTGGAGCTGTTACCCTATTTGACTGAGGCAATAATAATCCAGATATTGATATACTAGAAGCCAGTTATTGGTCTGCAGCCAGCTACGTTGTGTCAGAAGTATATGAAGAGCTTATTTTAATAGTGGTACAACTCCAATTTTGTAAAATAAGGAGTTGTATCAGTTGTATCCACTATCGTGTTAAGAAATATTATTTCTACCTTATTTCAAAAGTGGTACACCTTCACGTTGTGAACTTCATTATTTCACCTATCTCGAAACAAGAATTTTTAACATTGAATTACGTTCAGGTCTCTGTATCTAAAAATGAACTAAATTGGAGTTGTGCCACTGTTAAAATAAGCCCTTCATAATACCGAATCATATATGTTGCAAGAAACGACTAAGTTGTCAAGGGTATGTTGGCACGAAACATTTTCGCGATTCCATCATATCTAGTAATGCTTATTTTTAACTTCGTTGGTTAGCGCAAGGGAAATATGAGGAACATAAAAAGTATCAAACCTAATATATAAATAAATACATAAATAAAACGTGTTTCCTGCTGAATTAAGTGAAGTAGCTACTGCTGTACAGTGTATCGTTAAGTCTTGGGGAATGTTAGCCGGCTAGATGGAAATGAAAGTGACGTGGACCAGATTAATCAACGAGGGTGAGCGCTGTGACACGGTTGTAATGTAGCTGATGAGGGCATCGTGTGGAGGGGGGGAGGGTTGACAAGCCCCTGGATCAGAATGCAGCCGCTGTATCAGCGCCCCGCGGAGTCGTCGGAAGCCTCCCCTAGCCGCTGATCCCGAAATCTCCAAATACTCCTCCGAGAAGGGGAGAGAGGGGAGGGGTCCTTTATCATCTGGAGTGAGGGCGTGAGATACGTCGATTGTTGCGGAGGTTATGTAAGACACTCGAGTAGTTGAATGAGGAGAGTCAGATTCGTAGAAACTAATGGGTAATTCCATGACAGACCCTAATTCATGGTTGAAATAATTTTGCATCAACTTGACTGAATGCCTCACGTGGACATCTGTAGCGCTGCTTCATGGTAGTGATTGGATGTTTGTAACCGGCAGCGCCTGGGGCTTCTACTCCGTAATCACAGCCGTGTGTTGTCCCAGTAGCTTTGTTCTGATTGGCACAATCAAATAAATGAAGCCTCTACACATAGAGACGCTGCCAATAACCACGCTGCACAGCTGCAGATGTGCACATAAGGCATTGATACAGAGTGTTGTAAAATTATTTTCCCCAATTTTTTTTTTTTGGAACAATTAAGAAAGACAAAACATAACCTACAAATAATTATCACGAAATCCCCAAAAATAAATAAATTAATTAATTACTTAAAAAAAACTTGGAAAGTAATGTTAGAGCGTAGTTGTACTATAATCAGTGGCGGCTCGTGGGTTGTTGCCAGGTGGGGCTGCAGATAGTCGGAACTGTACACTCTTGATGAACGCGCCATAGACCAACGAGCATGAAATATTTGCCGGCTACTAGATGTGTTGTGACCACTCAGTAGTAAGGGGCACCTGCACATCAGCGTGTCAGTGGCTGTAGAGTCAACCAGCGCACTACCCTGCAGACCTACCTGGCAACAACCCACGAGCCGCCACTGTATATATGTATATATATATGTATATATATATATGTGTGTGTGTGTGTGTGTGTGTGTGTGTGTGTGTGTGTGTGTGTGTGGTTGTAGAGTCAACCAGCGCACAACCCTGTACAGCTCTTGGCTACTGCAGCCCTACCTGCCAACAACCCACGAGCCGCCACTGCTTATAAGGGAAGCGATATTAGATGTAACCATACACTCTGAGCGTTGCAATGGCCACCCGAGCGGACACATTTCGCGCGTTCCAGACGTAGAAGTGCAGATGCTATACGGGCGAAACAGCAAGCGCATCACGGCTCACTCTAGTCTCTGATGCAAGTCACTGAACTGATAGCCTATATTCATTGGTGGCACTAAAGTAATATTACATATAGTATGCTCCTTTCAAACAAGTAATTCATACCTAAAAACGACCGCCGATACACCTATGTTCGACATTTTCGCCATCGTGAAAATAAGCTTTAAATATTGCTGGAGGGCTAAGTAATTGATTAATTGCTTGCGTGTAATGGAAAATAAGAAAAAAAAAATATACATACCCAGGCAGATAAATTAAAATAATTGCAAATGAAAACTATGCACTTGCTTCAGCCTATACACATGTAGAAGTATTTTTCAAGAACCAGAGTTTATGGGAATGCGGAAAGAATTTTTTTTAAGAGTTAACACTTATTATTTACTTCGAAATTTTCAATAAACTTACAAAATATATATTTTCTGCATATTTTTGTTCTGGTAATTCGACCGTAATATGTGGCTTAGAGCAGGTTCATGTTTTACCTCCTAGTTTTTAGCTAAGCTGGAAGATTGAGAGAAACAGTTTTTCAATGCGCGTAATGTTTTGGAAATATTGTACACGACAACCTTCTTCTGGGACGTGTTTTTTTGTGGATCGGTGTCTTGGGAACTTTTTAAGAAGTGTAAAAATACTCGTATTTTTACCCACTTCAGCGTAGTTCATCGGATAGATAGGAATGCCCACTGAATTGTGGTCGAAGATAATTCCTTTTTATATTTTTATTTTCTACGATAACGCTCATTCATAAAATCTTGAACTCCTTCCCTTGCAAAGTACACTGAATCGCCTTTTTGACTGAGATTAAATTATTAAGTATCGATTACGCTAATGGTTTGAAGTGTAAAAATTTTGGTCAACGGTGGGGTAGGCCTATCTGTCGCCATACTGATTAATTTTATTTTTCAGTTTTTTTTAATTCTGAGAAGAAAAGTGTAAAATTTGCTATTATAGTTTGAATTTTATTTACCTTCCGCATAATCATCGCAGTTGAACTTTTAATACATATTTTAGCGACAATCAGTCAAGCTAATTTATAACATTAAAATTTGACTGATTGCTGCGTAAATATACGTTAAAAGTTCAAATGCTGTGATTGTACGGTATCGAAAGATAAGTAGAATTCATACTATAATCGTAAATTTCGCACTTTTTTCTCAGAATTAAAAAAGAAGTGAAAAAAATACAATGCACTGTAAAAAAATTGTTGTACTTTACAAAGAAAAGCCTTGGAAACCCAGTTGCCAAAGAAATTCCTTGTAAAACTACAACGGTTATCCTTGTAATTAAATACAAAGTATATGTTTGTAAAATTACAAGGACTAGCCGTGTAGCTGTACTTTCAATAAGGAAAAAAATTAATTTAAATGTTTATTGTACTTCATAAATAACACTGAACTTATTTATCAAATAACTTTTGAATAAAGGAGGTAAACAAGAGATTATTTTGGAAAACTAAAAATATCTCAGGAGGTGCTAAGTTTCGATCCACTCTCCCCACGCATAGCATCTACGTATCTTACGCATAGACCACAGTAACATACGTACGGAATAAACTTTATTTATTTGTATGCATTCAATGTAAAGTTCAGTAATAATTCTTTCTTTTAAAGCATGCAATTAATACAAATATTCACTTAATTCCAGAAAATACTTTCATAGGTTGTGATCTTTGCATACGTAATTTCCGGCAAACTTGCGATTTTTTAAAGGCTATATACACATTTTTTTTCTAAGTTTTTTTGCAGCAAACAAAATCCTTTAAACGTTATAAACTAATATTTTACAAGGTATATTTTCAACATTTACAAAAGTTTGTACAACTACGGAGAAGTGCCTCGTCATATTTTACAAAACCATTTACAGTGCTGGAACTGTCGGTATAGGTACAAGGAATTCCTTTGTAGTATTACAAAGTTTACCTTTGCAATTTCATGAACTAATGAATTTAAAAGGATATTCTTTGTAATTTTATAAGGAATAGTAGTCTACAAGTACAAAGAATACCCTTGCAAATTTTACAAATTTTTTTAGAGTGTATAGCAACTACACTACAATAGGAGTGTGCGGTAGATAAATAACGTTAATAACACAAATTGAAATCTACACGTTTTTGAAAGTCAGTAAGGAAAACTACAAGACAGTAATGCTGGATAGTGATATTTGTTAACTCTATGATCGAACGTTTACCCAGACTGATATATCCGTTACAAGCGATCTCTTGTGCCACAATTAAATATACACAAGGTTCTGTTGCCAGAGATTGTTCTTCGGAAATACGTTACTCAAGATAACTTTTTGGTAAGAATCTTGACAAAAACTATCGTCTGGGATTGTTGTTTATTAAATTTTGCAACCTGGCTTAGAGAAACCTAAAATTTTAAACTGATGCTTTAAGCGATGACTGATGTACCACATACTCTTGTCCGTACTGTACCAAAGTAAACTCTTAGAAATCAGTTGCCAAAGAAATTCATTCGCAGAGTTACAAACGGTCTTGTAAAAATTAGTAATACAAATTTAGCTCTTTTATATTACAGTTTATAATCATTTAAATGGTGAAGATGAATTTTTATTGTTTATTTCGTGACGCTCCTTAAAATTTACTTATTTATACAAAAAAAAAATGGTCACCAAATATTTTCATTCCTTATAATTTTGGAAAAATTACTAAGCTCCAAAATTTTTATATTTACTCTTGGCTTGTTATCTTAGCATTTTTACCTGTATAGACGAATTCTACACAACATTGTATAGCTATATCCGTATTGCGGTTTTATCAACGCGCAGTCCACTTACTGTCCTATTTATTCCAAAAACGTCTTTTACTAACAAATTCCCTTATTTCAGCTCACTTATGTGTTATGTTGGAGATTTGTTTATAACTTATATTTCCGAACAATGCCTTTAATTTTCGTCAGTTAAAGCTTAATTTCAATCACTAAACCTCGTTACTTCCCAAACAAAAGCTTTTCAAAAGGAAGCTCGCCAAAATTTTACACACGTTCGTAAAAGTACAGACATATTTTGAACATTTCACAAACAATTTGCGCAGAGTATACTGACATAGCAATGCGTTTCGCATTTTCGGAAATAAGGTATAGCTTAACTAACGGACCGCTGTAAGAAAATTTTTTCGTATATGTGAAGATATGCAAATACTGCACCTCCTGCAGTAATAATAACTACTGACCCAGTGACAACACATTTCATTGGACAATTCTTGCTCTAAGCTTATTAAGAGGCTAGGAGTATTAAACAGAAATTGTGAATGGTTTAAAAGTCCGTCTATATTGCAGTAAATTAATGAAGTATAATTTTTAAATTTATTTTGTGATTTTCGGTATTTTTTGAGCAGACAAAAAAAACTGTTATACATTTTTTTTTTAAATACTGCAACATACTCTTTTAAACGTTTCTGTAACCAGCGAACTGTCAAGATGTTTCTACCTTTTTAAACCCAATAATTTGGAACATTTTATGCCAAAACAGTTACTCGTAGAACTACGAATGTTTTCCGTGCAAAATCGCCCGATTCACTAGAAAAAATATTTGACGTTCTACAAAATGTAGTTTGCAAGTTTGTATTTTTCTTTTTTGATTCGTGCAAACAACTTTCCCAGTGAAAGCCGCGTTTCGAACGAAGTTCTCGCGGGCACAAAAATTAACGCTGGTGGTGTACGAAGCCAAATGAAGTCTGGCCGAGTGTTTTAGCAGGTCAACAGGCATCGCCGCAGTCAACTGGTGGCCCGCGCGCAGCTTTGTTTACATCAGCTCCCTTCTCTCGGCGAACAGCGACACGAGCCTGTACAACCCAACAGCGAAAGGTACAAAAGAGCCCGCAGAGACATTGGAGAGGGGAGAGGGGAAAATACGCCTGTTAAATCTGTCCTGCGGAAAGGATCGACAATGGCCGGGGGCTGATCAAATCTTCACGAAGCGACGCGCGCGACAATCATTAACACCGCACAGGACCGGAAAGTGGAGTGCAAAGGGATACTAGGGAAGGGAGGGTAGTGGTAACAGGATCGGGAGGGGAGGGACTGCAGAAGAGAGGTCAAAAGGTTTGTAGCTGGGGGGGGGGGAGCGCAATTTGAAGGGGGCGAACAGGAAGCAGATTAATTATTATTGAATATTCGGCGCACATAGCGGGCAACGATTATTGTCGGCTATAATTAAACACGTTAACAATGGCGGAATCCGCGATACGGGGTTTGAGGGGTGGAGAAGGGGAGGGGGAGGCTGGGCGCCGGAGGCTTGCCCCGCATCAATAACGCCGCGGCTCCGAACCCAGAGCGCTCTGGCGGCGAAACGCGTTAATTAATCACGCGGTGATTCGCAAACGAAGCGATCCCCCCTAACCCGCGTCCCTCTCATATACCCTGCAAACCACGCAAACACTGGCACTCTCGGGAAGAAACCCCAGTAAAGCGAGGGAATATTTCATACTCTCGTGTTTGTAGCCCTGAGAGCCGGCTACCGGCCGTTGTGTAATAAAAACTCTAACGGCTCAAAAGCTCGAAAAAAAAAAGTCGAGTCCCGCGTTGCAGGTCGTCGGGGACGGCACTACATGCCAATTGAAGGGTATTCCGGACCACGTGTAATTAACGAGGTGGACACGTGTTCGATCCTCGGCCCAGAGGTATGATATATTATCTACTAGCGAAATCCACAACATTAACCAAATTTCAAGAATTTCCATGGGAAAAAAATTTCTCATCAATAGGGACCCCTGATTTTCTTGCAGATATTTTAGCGCAACTTTGTTTCAATGCCTTACGTACACATCTGCAGCTGTGCTTGGAGGTCAATGATTGGACGTTTTTATCTCTGCGTCTAGGGATTCTACCTGGAAATCACGGACATGTGGTGTCTCAAAACATTATCCAATAACCATGAAGCACAGCTGTTAATGGACTCAGTCAGGGGGTGGAGTGGGGTTGGAATACACTTGTGGATAACGGAACACTTTGTGGGGTTTTCAGTGGCAGACAGAACTACTTGGTGAAACCTTGACAAGATTTCATAGTCACTCAATTGCAAAGACTAGTTTATCGTTGGAAAGCTGTACAGGAAATATATGTAATAATAACGGTTCAAACACGGGCGGCTAAAAAGTTGGCATCCAAACAAATTATTTGTTTGAAAGAAATTTCCTTGCACGTGAAATATGAAATGATCAGGAATGAAAAATATCCCAATTTGTACCTGTAAGAAATATCAATAAAACGTCACATCTTCAGTGTGTGCAGTTATATCTATCTTAAATTGATAACCGATCCAAATACAATAATTTGACTGTGATTAGTAGTCTAACACATTTCTGATAGAACTAAACGTACACAAATAAGATTTTATTTTTTGCTTATTCTTAAGTTTGGAATTCAGGTCCCCAATTTTTCTCTGATGGAGGACCCCGGAGTCCAGCTATCTCCTCACTAATATCGACGTGAAATGACGCGGCGACTCATTTGATACGGGCAAACTTCGCCGCTTATTGGCTGCCCTAGGCTGTTGATTCCAGCCCCGTGTGTGTTTGGCTCCTGCATGTTACTACAGGATTCATATTGGCCTGACTGCCGGCTAGCAGGACAGCCACCTTGCGCTGATTGGCAGTAGGCGTTTACCCATGTTGCTGGCCAGCGAAGCCATTTTTCTGGTGTGTGTGACTATGGCCGGATCTAAAATAAAGTGAACACTCTCACTCCACACTCTCACTCTCGCCCTCTCTGGTTCACTCCTCAATCAAATTGAGACAGCCACCCTCGGATGCGCCCTCAAAGTACTGCATCCTAGCGTGAGAGAAGGAAAGCAATGGACATATATCCATTCACTTATAAAATAATTGTTACGTGAAAAACTAGTCATCCCCTTGACACCTAAAAAAACTTCAAGCCGTTCACAGAGACGTCATGTTTCTCTCGATTTTGAATGAAAACAAACATGTCTTCCCGCAGAGTGGGCGAGAGGGTGCCGCGAGGAAGCATCGTCACTCACTCTGGCTAACTCTCCCTTTCGCCTACTCTCCCTCGAATTTGGGACAGCAGAGAGTACACACTGTGACGTCAAGAGGGTGCGAGACTCTGGGCTATTTGAGACACAGCCTGAGTTTGCCGCCCCACCGACTATTTCACGTCTGTATTCCTAAATATTCTGTGGCAAAATCAACCGATTTACGATGGGTGGTAAATAAAAATGTTCTTCCCGATTCCCATACACCGCATTCTATACCTCTGTGTGGCGCCGAAATCCCCTTCGTTCATTCCCACCGAGTCGCCGAGGTCCAATATCTGCCTCGACATACGCTTCACGTCGGACCGAGAGCCGTGAAAACACGCGGTTCTGGGCTCGCGCACGGCAGATAACACACTCTGGACAGGTGGCGCGCTGAAACAATAAAAAAACTAAATAAAAAACTGGCGGACGAAATAAAAAAATACCGAAAAAGCATCCATCGGACAGAATTAATTCCAGGTTTATCATTCTCACCGACGAATGATAGAAAAAAAACCTCTTCTCAAATACCAGTGACGTTTGGAAATTCATTTACCATCGACATGAATTTATCATTATTCCGCATCTCTTCTTTTTTTCTCTTCGCGTGCCTCGCAGTTTCTCTCTCCTTTTTTATTTTTTAAAGAGTGCCCCGGATTCAGAGGAAGAGTGGCCCAAAGCGCGATTCGCAGGCCACTTTTTTGAAACTTTTATTCCGTTTTAATTGAGCCAATGACGTCACAGCGCGCCACTGTGTTATTACGTTGCAGATTATGCAGGATGAGAGGTCCGTGTTTTGGAGCTTACGCCCGTGTCCCCACCCCCAACCTCTCCAATGCCCCACCCCTCCCTACCCAATCAGTTTTTTTCCCTCGCGAAACCCGCAACTCTGAATTTGCACCCAACCTTTCCCCGCTCAGCCGACCAACCGCCGCATGGCGATTAATAAACCTGCCGACGCTAATTGGGCGGAGGGTTCGACGCAAGCGGTGGTACGGGCGAGGCAGAAGAGAGGGGGAAGGGGGTGGATGGAGTTTCGCATCAGCATCGACAATTCCCGACGCGGAAATCGAGAACCGGCGCGACAAAATTGTGTGCGAAAAGCAGAGAATAAACAGCTTTTAATGTGTCAATATCCGGTCTCTCTTTTTTTTATGCAACCCTCTTTTTCCACCAACGCAGGTTACACAGAATATGTTCAAACTTTTTTTTTTTTTTTTTTAACCCAACGCAGATATTCGATTGTGGCGAGCGTGAGAGCGCCCGTAAATAAAATATTTTCGTGGCGTGAAATAAGTGAAAAAGTCGGGCGTCGAAATTTACGTCGTCTAATCCTGTAACTGCTAAGTGCATTTAGGGCCAGGCTTTCTAATTAAATTTAAGTGTCCTTTGTACTAATCTAAAATTGGCTTAATGTAGAGTATTGTGTTTCTTAACAAGCGATAGAAAACACGCACGAAGCTGATTTTTTTTTAAAAGTATTTAAAGATTTAACTATTTTATTGACATTTAGTAGTTTATTTTTGGTTTGTTAAAAAGAAAAAATCGTAAAGTTGAAGTTTTTAATGTCATTAAAAAAAAAGGATAAAACCTAAAATATGATGCTAGAAACGTAGAGCCCTTAATTTTGAAAACATTGATATGTATTAATATCTCTAGTAATTTTGAGAAAACAAAGTACATTTTTGTAAAAGTGCATAAAAATCAATGATTACAACACGCCAGACAACAAATGTCGCAGAATTCTATATACTGACAAGTGCTGAAGCCTACAGTGATATTCAAAATATACAGTCTTAGGCGGTTACATTAAGTAATGATAAAATCAATTAAGGCGAGCAGCATGCAATGCAGTTTAAATGCCTTACATTTTTTGAGGGATGTTAAATGTTTTCGTGATAAGACAGGAACGGTGGTTACATAAAGAATGTGTATCATACCGAGGGCCCAATGAGACACACCCCATGTGTAAACGGAAGTAAAATTTACATCGTTAAAAAGAGAAACAACATCTAAAGTTTACTTTTTTAAATAATGTTACATAATTCTTTTCAACAGTAAAGAACATAAATTTCATTTCACTTTATTTTAGTGTTGATAATTTCCTAAAGGTTGACTATAAACATTACAACTACTTTAAATACATACTTATGTACTGCCACTCCTAAAAACATCAACCACACATGGTAGTCACAACTTTTATTTTACGCAAACGACAAACATTTCTAATGCTTCTACTCTAAACAAGGATTTTAACTGGAACATCGGTATGTAAAATAACACAAATAACATTTAAAACATTAATACGACTGTTTAAATTATTTTTTTTTGTTTCAAGTAACATTCCTAAACTCCTAATATTATTTTTTCACAAAGTTAAATCTCAACGGATGAATTTCTCTAGTACCCAACAAAGTCACATAGCAAATATTTTTTATTCCGACTCTTAGTTCATATTGGACAAGCCTTTAACTCGTGGCTGTTTCCACCGTACATTTTATTAAAAATATTAAATCGAAACACAAAAAAAGAAATTGTTTTTGTATCGTTACGAAGTCAATAAAGTACATTTTAAGAAGTAACAACATATCAATTACATTCAATTTTGAATTTATCTCGAACTACGATAAATAACAATATATGCAATTCCTTTCAAATGTTTATTTCAATTAATCTAACGCGATTTTGAATTTACCTCAAATTAAAATAAATATCAACAACTCCTCCTCCTTTCATCCGTATACTTTAATAATTTCCCATCACTAACAGACTTATATTTGAATATTACTTTACATCGCAACATAAATACAGCTGCTTACTAGTCACTCAAAAAATAATTTGTAACTCTTGAACAACCGTTAGTGTCAACTGTGTTTCACTCATGCTTCGGTCGGGTACTGACTTGTAGGCGCAGGTAGATGTTTTTATGACAGCTAGTACGTGGCGCACAGTCATTAGCCGGCTGTAGAACACACTGGAAGAGAAAGCAGGGTATGGAGAAAGAGCAAGCAAGAGAGAGAGAGAGAGTAGTGATTCGCTGCTGTGTAAATGGCCGCCTAATGCTAGCAGCTCTTTATAATAAGCCATACACACAGCTTCCACAGGCAGAGAGCAAGACAGGTCTAACAGACAAAATGAACCTACTATTTAATTATTTCACTCCCTTTCCACTCTTTTTTTCCCGTAGAAACACAACGTATTAAATTTACCACCATCATCACAATTATCTACAGTGCCTCACCACGAAACCAAATGCGTTATTTATGCAGGCATCATTGATGTTAGATAAATGTGGAAAGCTGTCGGAAAAAAAAACACAATTTAATGTTTTCCACTTTACTCTTTTGTAGACTGTTCATCGATTATTACGATGAAATAAATAAACCTTAATATGACTACTTTTTGCTCTTCGAATTTACAAAAAGGCGTTTTCTTAATCAAAATCGTTATTAACGCAACTTAAAACCAATGCTACCAATCACAAGGGTCAATCGAAATAGACAGTCAATTAAATAAAAAATAATTATATAGGCTTACAAATAAAACAAAATATAAAATTAAGCACGTGGTTAAGAAAATGAAACCCCGCAATTAAAAAGGTTTCAAGACGTAATTAAAAACAAAGCCTTGCTTGGGTTCAAATACGCAGTATAAGTACATTGTTTATATCGATTTAACTAACAATTATTTACAAAACATAACACGCTTTTATTTATTGAAGAAGCCAAACCAACAACGATTTGCTTAACTTTACATGTTAACTAAATGAGTAAACGTATAAGTAATATAATTATTAATACTGCAATATATCGAAATATCTCGACACGTTACAGGTTTTAAATACTGTGCTACGATGTGAATACATTCAACATCTAACATGTCAATATTGTATTTTAAAAAATGCGAATGATTAATAGGCTACTTTTCTTCATGTCAATCAAAACTCAATTGAGAACATACACATGTATTTTAAAATGCTTATAGGGTAAACCAACCACATATCGTGATGTAGACCTATTACCTTTTAAGCAGGGTACGTTTACCGTATATTTACCAAAATAAAGGAATAATTTCATAAACATTGACATTGTCACTGCAGAAAAAATACTTCAACTTTTAAAATAGTGTGCTCGCCGTTTATTTAACTCGCTGAAAGATGCTAACCCTTCAAGAGCTCAATAATGTAGACTGAAGGTCGTTACATGATGTGTATAGTTCGATATAGAACAAGAATAGATTGCTTCTAGGCGCGAAGGACTAAACTAGCGTGCAGTGTTATCGTAGAAAGTGTTTTACAACGGGACTTAAAAGCCATGACCCTGTTATTTTACTTGAGGAAAGTATGTGATAAAGTCCAATGCAGGTTTATATGACTTTGTTTTGCCATTACGGGTGACATTTTATCAGTAGAGGTACGTCAATTTCGCAAATACATTCCAGGTCAGGTTGAACGCCAAAAATATGTACTTCATAATCACGTGTGTGATTAGCTTGCGGCTGTCACGAAACGCATTTGACTACTGCAAGCCAGTAGTAAATAAGGAAATGATTCATAGAGTTATCGCTTGTAATGTTGTAAGCCAATGAATAATCGACTGTATCCAGAGCGTGTACAGGACTGAGCAATCTAGGCTACTGACAGATGAATCCGCGAAATTGACGTACCTCTATCTATCAGCTATAGCAACGCGAAAAAATAATTTTTTTAGCACTTTTGAGGAGCTTGGAAAACGTGTTTTTAATCCTGCGGACGGATTTCTTAAATCATATGGACACAGTTTGAAGTGCGTCTTCTTTTCGTAGATAAACGCAATGGAAACATTTAAATAAGTTAGTTACACAAGAAAAAATACTTTCCGTACAACACTACAGCCCGGCTCACCCGCCAGGTCCACTAAATCTTACAACTGACAAAAAATAAATCTCTTCACTTCTTCACTTGTCAGGCAGCCTTTCAGCGGAGAATATATATATAGTTTATATATATAGTTTATTTATATTTATTTACTTATTTGCTGTGGACCATTCCTTCATTTACGCGAAAAGTAAAATGACGTATCCGAAAGCATTTTACCTCCTCCGTCCTCCTCCCAAACAAAGAAACTTAAGGGTGACCACGTGACAAAAATTTGCTTTTTTGTATTTGAACAGCATAGTGTTCGTTTTATAGAAATTACTTCTGACTAGTGACTACAATTCCCCCTTGTAAGAATTTTTTAGTTCTCATAATGTTCCCATAGTAGCATGTCAAAGTCAGAATTTAGAAGTTACGGGAACATAGGTTTAACAAAAACCAAGTGACTTACACAAATGAACTAATTTGCACTTAAACTAGATCTTGTGAACCATTTGCTAAAGGATTTAAAAACGCACAAAGTAATTCCTTTGCACTTTTTTTAAAAACCCGAAAACTATGGAAATTTACCGTTATTTATGTCAATTTTTAAATAAGACGAAAGGACTTCGTTGTGTGTTTTTAAATCTTTTAGCATATTGCTCATAGTATCTCATTTCAGTGTAAATTATTTCATTCGGGTAAGTCACTTGGTGTTTGTTATGCCTATGTTCCTGTAACTTGCCAATTCTGACTTTGACATGCTGCTATGGGAAGACTATGAGAGCTAAAAAAATTTTACAAACGGAAAATGTAGTCACAAGTAACTTCTATAAAACGTACACTATAACATGCAAATATAAAATAATTTATTTTGGCAACGTGAACACCCTTCACTGAATGATGTCGCTTGTCCCCGTCTTGCAGTGACAACGAGGGTTTCCCGGAGCATTTAGTTAGTTCGGCTGCGGTCGAGTTATTAAATTTATTGAGCGGGCAGGGCGCGCCTGGCGGCACCACGCGGTACTAAACACACAACAAATGACGAGCGCAAAGCGATCTCAATACCCCTTCCCTTCCCCCCCCCCTCGAAATCCACCACTCCTCTTGCGGCTTCCTTCTTCTTAACCTCTGCCTACTCCCCTAGAATCTCCTAAGAAGAGACGGGAAACGGGCTCAGTGAATTACATAAACTTTATGCACGAGATTTATGCGTGGTGTCTTTGCGCCAAGTACAAATACATATATACACGCACGCCGGTTTTAAAAAGAGCGAGTCTTTTGTCTGACGGTCGGGTGTAGAGCGACTGTCTATTGTTGGCCGTTGTACAAAAAAGAAAAGAGTTGAAAAAAAAGGAAGAGGGACGAAGGAAACTTTTAAAAGCCGTGTCGGAAAAGCTTACTTCATGAAGAGCAGGAGTTGGTGGAGAAACTGCTTGCTACAAAGATTTCAACCGTAACATTTATTGTCACTCAGTTTTTAAAAGAAGGGCGAAAACTTTTTTTTTTTGCCATAATTAAAGTTCCGCACACACTGCCGCACGGAAAACTTTATTCGTGCTTGCTGCAATCGTTTTTTAGAACATGATTTAATTGTGCAGGCATGTCTGACAAATGGAAATCGCCGTTCGAATATGGTAACGTAAATTTTAACTGGTCAAGTCGCAGGCTCTATTTTAAATTTTTTCAACAGCCTAAAAAACTTTTCGTTGATTTGTGTAAAATAATATTCGACTCGTATGAAATTTCCCCAAAAACTTTTTTTGCCGATTTCATATTTATGCATTATTTATACACCTGTACAATAAAAAAAACGTATCCACGAGTGATATTTGTACAGGCATATTATGACATTTATTTTAGTGCGATTTACTATGTATGAGTAAGTATTTACTAATGTCAAGTATCGAAATAAGTGAAAGTTTTGAGTTTGGCGTGTTCTTGTGTCAAAACCATAAAATTTTAAAATCGTTCCAAAAAAAAAGGCGGTAACACATAGGCCTATCAAATTACAGCCATAAGTTTCAAGCGCGCGCGCACACACACAAACACCAACACACACACACATATATATATATATATATATATATATATATATATATAGAGAGAGAGAGAGAGAGAGAGAGAGAGAGAGAGAGAGTGTGTGTGTGTGTGTTTCAACGAGTTATCTTGAAAGTTAATCCACTGAGAACTAATGTGTGTTAACTTTTAACACTTAATTTATATTTTAATTCCGTGGCTATGTAGCTGCAAGATTGGTAAACTCTCCTACCTACGTTGAAACGCCTGTAATTAGGCTAGTTTATTTCAAGTTAGCTTGAAATGTGTTCAATTAACCGCGGGCCAGCTATAGTTTGCGGATCACAGCCAGGTTCAGGAAGAGAAGCAAGACAAAGTAAATACTATTGAGCTGACCCAGATTACGGAGAGAGAGAAACAGGATGGCGTAAATATATTTCTCAGCGCAGTCAGTTTGCGTGAATCAGCCAGCTGAGTTAAATGACACGGTTCAGTGATAGTCACTTCACTTCTATCGCACGGTTTTCTAAAACCACATCCCGTCCCGGTCCCAATAACATCAGTATTACTCGCAGTGTTGTCATTAACACCCACACTTCGGTTAAGACGATTACATTAACCCAAGTTGATTATGACTAGCACAGTACACTGCCAAGAAAGAAAATAGGTTGATATTCAATCTCAATAAAAATACAATCGCTTTATCGCTGTTTATTTATGGCTGCTGACCATAAAAACAACGTTTATTTTCATGAGATGTATGTTTGAACATATGCAACAACGTAACTGTGAATATGCAGTTGGTTGAATGTTGATGGTATTGGCAGAAGAATATAATACACTAGAACAGTCGTAACTCTCAAACCAACCCCCAGAAATCCTAAAATAGTGGATAAAATAGTGAGAATTTAAGAAAATGTGCTGAAAGACTTCCAACAGTTATGATACTGATTGGAATCTTGAGAAAATAATAACCTATTATGTACTATATAGTGTTATGCCATATAATTCATGGCTTACTGAAATACGAAGATGTGTGTCCTTTCCAAAATTATGTTCTAGTCGTGCCACTGTACACTAGTAAACTTTCAAAACATGAACTATTTCTCAAGAATTATTTTCTTTGTTTCAAAGACATTTTTAAAAATCATCGAAGAAAACATTGGCAAAAAGTTTAATTTGCATTACTGCAGTGTAAATATAATTGCATTTACTACATTTTATCCTCAAATATAGTTTTTTTGTAAAGTGAACTTTTTTTCTGTAAGATGACAAACTTCATAGTTCGAACTGTTTAACCTGCACAGAATACCCTAAGATTGAAGAGTTATTATATGGCTCTATATACTATCAATATTATTATTTGTTCCATTACTACAAGCGAAGTAACTTTTTTTACAAACGTGGTATGCTGTTCACAAAAAAATTGTCTTAAATAATTAAATAAACTCAATTTTTTTTGTAATAAACAAAATGTTTCAATATTGTAAAACGATCTGTAATAATAATATCTGGCAATTTAAAAACTGCAATGAAAATATTTTTATAAATTTCCATGAACAGGAAATCACATCTGGATAGATATTTTGTCGTAATTCTGGAACAAAACTATACGTTATTGGTGTGCGTAACCGAACTAAGTTACATCGACTACTCTAAAACTGTGAAATATAATTGCACCACTTACATCGATTCCAACTAACATTTCCAGCTGAAATACTTAAGAGAAAACATGCGTAACTATAAAAAATGCTATTAGCTATAAAAAACTCATGTTAAAGCTATTCCAATTTTCTCTTTGTAGAATTAGGCGTGCCTTATTTGTATGTTTGAGACGTTTCTTTACGATATTTAATTGTAAAAATAATATTAACGGATTCAGCAAAATATTGCATACATTTTGTTTTAATTTTCTGAGATGTTCCTGAGAATATGTGAAGGTTGAGTAACAGGTAGACATTTTGACTCAATGTTTGAATGGTGTCACCGTTTTAAATTTTGTGTACGTAATCGGAGCACAAGGAATGTTAAGTGTGTGCTTGTCTTAAGGGTGTTCAAGTGCGATAAAGTCATAATTTTATATTTTTATGAAATGTTGTTAGTTTTGTAGACGATACTTGTGAGTACATTTTACTCTTACGAAACAATTTTAGCTCTCATAGTTTTCTCATAACGGGGTGTGAAAGTCAAAACTTGCTTCTTACACTGCCATGCAAATAGTGAAAACCAAGTGACCTAATTAAACCAAATAATTCACTGTGAACTTACATCCCATGAGCTATGCATAGGGACTGGAAAATTTCGCGAATTCAGTGACCTCTATTGTACTGTGCTTACTCAAGCCCCGTCTATTCGTTTATTGTCTGTTGTTCCACTGAGTAGCAGCTGGTGGACAAATAGTCGGGACTTGAGTAGGCATAGTACAATGGATTCTAGCCTACAGGTCATTTAATTCGCGAAATTTTCCAGTCCCAATTTATGCAATAAAACATAAAAAAAAAACACAACGTAAAAATTTTAATTAAAAAAAATCACAAAAGTACAGAAAAAATATGTAAACTCAGAATTTTTTTAGAAATACAAAAACTCTTCGCGGGATTTATTCAAGTGTTTTACTACGTAGTCCATAGTGTGTTATTTCACTGTGAATTATTTCACGTTCGTAAGTCAATTGGTTTTCTCTATTCGCATGGCAGCAGAACATGCAGATGTTTACTTTGACGCACCGTTATGAGAAAACTACGCCAGCTAAAACTGTTTCGCAAGAGGAAACTGCACTCACAAGTATCGTCTAGAAAACTAACACTATTTCATGTAAATATATACATGTACTATATATATAATTATGACTTTACCGCACGTGAACACCCTTAAGAGAGGATGGTACATAATTCAACGCTACAAGTATTAATCTATAACTGTAGGTTTCTTGAAGCCAATTTGCGAAAATTAAACAGTAGCAATCCTAGACAACAATTTTAGTCAACGTTTTAAACAAAATTGTTTCCAGTGTTACGAACTTCTGAGGCACAATCTCTGACGCCGGAACCTGGTGCATTTAACTGCGGCGCAAGAGATCACGCGTAACGAATTAGTAATTCTGGATAAATATTTACTCATAAAGTTGGCAAATACCATTATCTAGGATTGCCATTGAGTATTTTATCCATATTGGCTTCGAAAAAAGCGTGGAAATCAGTTGATGTTTTCAGCGTTTATTTATCTACCACGCATTCTTAAGGTGGCTTCTTGGGCGGACGGTTTTTGCATGTTCGAGTTCAAGAAATGCGGAAAGCGGTAAGGGCGAAACAATACCAGAATCACGCCTCACTCTAGCCTCTAGACGCAAGTAATTGAACTGGCGTACAGTCTTCTCGTTGACAACTCTCCTCTATAAGACATTCAGTGGCGACCCTGTCATTTTACGGCGTAATATTCGATATAAAAGTGTCTTTGATCTGACTGTACTTTTCTTTTAATAATCCGAACTAAAATTATCATGCCTAGATAGGGCTGGGATAAAACACAGTTTTTCGCCATATTTTACCCGCGAGAAAACTGGCTTTAAGGTTTAATGAGAATTTTTAACTACATTCCCAAGAGGAACAGCTGTAAACTGGCAGTACAAACATTGTTGTAGTGTAAAGTCGGAGTGAGTGAGGCATCACAGCCAATTAAAAACAACCTATTTACTGCAGCATTAAACGCATTAAGGCCATGATCCAGTATTTATACTGCTTATACGATACAATTTTTTTAAATTCGAAACGAGGGCAGATATCGAAAAACTGCTGTACAGTTTTGTTAAAAACAGTGCATACTGTGGTAACTGATAGTTTTCAAGACAAAAGACGCAGTGTTTTAAGCTAAATATGGAATTAAAGAAATTCTCTAGCCAAGCCTATATAATTAATTACTTGTCTGCAAAAAAACAATTTTTTGATGCACTTCCTCGTTTAAGAATTAAAAAGTAATTACCGTGAAAGCAAGTAAAAATGATGGACCATAGCTTTAATACGCGAAATCCTGTTTTGTTTTGGACTGTGCTTGGTTCACTACGCGCTGTGCAGAGCTGATTCAAAAACTATTCTACACACCTACACGATGTCCGTTCGCGAATAGCGTATGAGAATCGTTACACGCCGACAAGATTTCATTTTTACGTTCCTGTTTCTTATGGGTATGGGCCTTTACACAATTGAAAACTTAAGACTTTGACTTTAGAACAGCTTTCAATACATGTCGTCTTATGGAGTCGTATACAATGGCGTCGCCAAAGCTAAAGTCAAGCAGTCTTGACTTAACGTTTCCGATGAATCTCGAGTCAAAGTCAAGATGGCCATTCGCAAAGAACCAGCTGATTATGTATGTTGGGACGGGAAAAGTATATTTCTGGGTATCGTTTTGTTCTTCAGTATTAGGATTTCGTGAAAAAGTAACCAGTTTGTCTTAACTGTACTCGTAAAACCTGGTAAGTAGAGTTGGATAAGTATTCGTAACTGAACTTCAAATTGCGTCAATACAGTAGATGGTGTTGCTTTTTGTTCTGAAAAATATTATAATAAATGAAATATATGTTAATAATTGAGCTAATTTTTGAAGTATTTACGTGATATACTTTTATGACAAATTTATAATGATTTAGGCCTATATCACAGTATTTCCGTTAAAAAAAATTTTTCAATATTTTTTTCAACTGTCGTTACATTAACTTTACGGTTGTATTGCGTATCGAAGGAATACACAAAGTAACGGAAACGTAAAGTCCAATGTTAAAGTATTCAATTGTGCGCGTGAAGTTTGCACGAGTCTGTTCAATAAGACTATTCAATTAGTTTCACCATGTGTGCCTAGAGGCAATTCAAGTGTTTCAGGCGCATGTACGCAACCCGCATTAACACCTTATAAGGCTAATCTTACTATCGCTATAGCAATAAGAGTATTACACATATCAACATTATCTTTGCGCTTTATCAAAGACACAGGCGTTCTTATTTTCGCAGCGTTCATCCAAATCAAGCGTAAATCATGGTTGACTACAAATTTTACAAAATGTTTCTTTGCATCACGTTGATAATGTAACCATTTATAGCCTACTTGATTTTGCAGAACGAAAAAAAAAAAAAAAAAAAAAAAAAAAAACGACTGTGTCTTTAATAAAGTGCGAAGATAATGTTGATATGTGTAATACTCTTATTGCTACAACAACAGTATGATTAGCCTTGATTCATATTGGATTAATGGGGTTGCATACATGTGCATTAAACACTGGAACGGCTTGTTCATTCGCTTCGCATTAAAATATACAAACTTCAGAGCTGTCTTAAAATGGCCGACTGCCCAGGTGTACATAACTTCGGCAAACATAAGTTTACTACCTGAATGAAGTTACGTGTATTAACAACATGTTTTGTGTCAAATTACTTCATTTCAATTCAAATCATCTTTTCGGTCTAGTCATAACTACTGATTGGTCAAATCAATAGTATGAGTACTTTAAGTCACGAAAGTTATGACGTAGAGGTTCATAAGAATGGTTTTTTCACAGAAAATATTAGTCGTGAGATTGTGTGTTCGACATATAAAATATATTATGGTACCTCACACTAAGGGTAAATGGTTTCAGTTCTATCAGTTTCTTAAGTAATTAGAAAATAGGGCCTTGACATTCCAAATTAGATCCTTTTCCGACTTGTGTAATACCGTTATTTTTGTTGTTTTTACTTAAAACCATTTAACCTTAGTAAATCTATCCATTACCTTTCGATCCCGTGACTGTTTGTACCTTGCAACAACTGAAAATTTTGAGGAAATCTTGTTCTTGTAATATGTGTCCTGCGGAAATACGCAGCCAGTGTTGTGGAAAATTGAAGGATTCGCGAGACCGAGCCGAGTAGACAACAGAGAGAGTGAGAGACAACCTCCTCCACAACAGGGGTTGACCCAATCCCGCTTTTGTGGGGGAAAACTCCACGTCCATGAGGTCGAACGGCCGCTAAGGCGCTATGTAGGTGGGCTCCTTAAGTTATTAAAGCTTTTAATCTACATTTTCTTCCTCACTGACGATGATATGACATTTAACACGTGCTCACGAACCGCGCGGCGTTCTGAGAGCGTGCGCAAACTTCTCAAGTCCTCGTCAACTTCTCATAAATGCAGTTGCAGCTAC
This sequence comes from Medauroidea extradentata, assembly GCA_003012365.1. Taxonomy (NCBI): domain Eukaryota; kingdom Metazoa; phylum Arthropoda; class Insecta; order Phasmatodea; family Phasmatidae; genus Medauroidea; species Medauroidea extradentata. Next base: position 136,697 of record PNEQ01030919.1, read on the forward strand.
CAACTTTGACTTCAGGACACGTAAGCTCAAGCAAATTAACACTCTGGCCACTCTACAAGATGCCACATACAGGTTCACCATTTTTTAAAGTTTTCCATGCACCAATCGCTTTAATAATAACATTCGAAGAGCGTTACGCGTGTGTATACATTTTCAGAAACATCATTAATCCTTACGGAGGTGTTTATACAATTTTATTGTACTTTCAGTTTTTGAGCCATAATACTTATAGAGTATTCAAATTATATTATCAAAATTTTCTCTTCGACAAAGCATGGGTCAACTGTTTGGCACAACTAGGGACGGAAATTTTTGGTGAAAAGATTTTTGCCCCACTTTGTTTCAGTGTCTTACGTGCACACCTGCAGTTCAACTTCATGATAAATGGCAGAGTGTTTTTGTTCAGAGTTGGTATTCATTCGACTGAGCCATTCAGTACAGGGATAACTGTGATTTGAGGGTTTAACCTCCAAACGTTGTATGTTACGGCATCCAATCACTGACCACAAAGCAGAGATGCAGGTGTGCGCGTAAGGCACTGAAACAAAGTGATGCAAAAATATTTTCGCGAAATTTGCTGTCTCTAGGCATAACTAATAATGGAATCCTTCATTAGTTTGTCATGTTGTAGAATCACTGCAATATAATTGAAGGTTAACTTTCAAGAATTCTCGTGCAATGATTCTGCCTGACAAATTAATGAAAGATTATATTATTATTTACGTAGAGCAGTTTACCAAGAATATATCCTACGCAATGTCGAAGAGATAATTTTGATAAGACAAGTTGAATAAATGTTATGGTTCCAAAACTGAAAATACAATAAAACTATCTAACACTCCCCCTTAAAGCTTGTTTTCTCGCGGACGAAAAATGGCGAAAATCGGTGTTTTTTTCCCGGTCCTTTTTAGGCACGATAATTTTGGTTAAGAATATAAAAAAAGTACACTCGGGTGAATAAAACTTTTATATCGAATATTACGCCGTAAAATAATAGGGTCACTTTTGAGTGTCTTATAGGGGCCTAGTTGTCGGGGAGAGGACTGCACACCAGTTCAGTGACTTGCACATAGAGGTTAGGATGAAGCGAGATGCATGTTCTGCGTCACCCTTAGCTCTCAGCATTTCTTGGACTCGAACATGCTAAACCCGTCCACCCAGGAACACACCTAAGACAAGCACACACTTTTATCTCTATTACGCGGTCTTAAGGGCTTGGGTCCAAGTTTCTCGGCTTACGAGAGAATTATTTTTTAAAATCCATACGAGAGTCAATATCGTAAAATTGCTTCGTAACTTTTTTGCAAATTGGTTTTACTATGCAGTGTAATTTTTCGAGACAAACTGTATGGTGAGTGTCGCTAATTTGTCAATTAAAAGGAAATTACGTTCATTAACTAATTATCAACTATTTTGCACAGTTCTGACTCGACAAAATTAGAGTATGCAGTTTAAATCAGGCATAACAAAGTTACGAAGCGATTTTACGATATCGGCTGCCATTTATGTTTTAAAAAATAACTGTCGTTGAATGCGAAGAAACTCAGGCCCATGCCCTGAAATACACAGGATCAGTGCTTAAGATTCCGCTATACCCCTGATGTACAAATTCTTTGTTTTAAAGCCGTAATATATGTTTTACAGTATAAATAAAAAATATTTGTTTGAAGAACCAATTAAAAGTGTATGTTCTTTAACACATTTGCTCTAAATTTGTTTTATGCGTTAAATGCAATTTGTAAACAGTGGCAGAAAAAAAGAATAGCCTACTAATTTATTCTATCACTGTTTACAAATCGCATTTACCAAATAATACAAATTTATGGCAGAAATACTAAAGAACACGTACATTAAATCGGTTCTTCAAACAAAATATTTTTTAATACTCTAAAACATATATTACGGCTTTAAAACAAAGAATTTGTACATTAGGGGTATAGTTGAATCTTAAGGTCACCTTCAGGCGAGTCCCCGGTGGGAAAAACCACACGTCAGTTTAGAACCTTGTACTTAAAGGCGATTGCGCAAGCAGTATGTATGCAATATTCGGCCTTAACGCTCGTGTGGTAACGGAACTTACTAACATTCCTTGTGCTCCGATTACACTAAATTCAAGACGGCGACACTATTCAAAACAGTCAGTCAAAATGTTTACCTATTACTCAACCTTCACATATTTTCAAGAACATCTGAGAAAACTAAATTTATAGAATATTTTGCTGAAACCGTTAATATTATTTTTTTAAAAATTAACTAACGTAAAGAAAAAACCTCAAACATACGACGATAAAAAAAATGTTCAAGTTGATTGATTAGTTTCCAAGAAAATTAAATACACGCTAATGCGTATTTCATGAATTTACCCAACTACGGCGATGGACTTCCCAAGAGCACCGTAACGTTCCGACAGCCAAGTGGTTACGTTACGTGCGCCTGCAAAGTCTTGATGCAGACAACCCGCAATTTAGTAATGTCGGATCAGTCACACGGCCTTCTAGGGGCACACAGACATGCAGCGACTAAAACCCAGACAAGATACCTTCGCACGGCACTTCACGTGATTGAAGGTCTTAGCACTTAGAACAAGGAAGCGACTAGATGGTGGAAGAGGGGAGAGGAAAATAAGGAAGAAATAAAAAAAATGGTAAGAAGTTTTATAGCGATAAGGAGTAAAATGGCGTGGCCCTCATTTTCCGTATCATGCTCGGGATCTGTGGGAAGTCGATCCGATATTCTCGACCTACTTCTGGTGTGGCAACGTTTACACGGACAAAGACGAACACGATTCCGACTTGAGCAAGGAATCTTGAGCTGGCATGCTGTAAATTAACTCCGTAAGTCAGGATTTTTCAAAAGACCGAGGGTCTCACGACAGTTGGTTTACATCTTGGTAGCTAACAACATGCATCGGTGAGTGTAAAAATATTATAAGGATGTTAGTTTTGAAGATTAAAAAACAAATTCATCTGAATATTCTTTCCCTTTACAAAAATAAAAATAAAATATTGAGATCATACGGTAACTCGGGGAACGGTGCGATATATACACAATAGTTTAGACTACACAAGCAATAGAAACACTACTACTGCGGCTCTTGCAGAAACTAGCCAATCATGCCATAACTCAGAGGTTAAGAAGGGAATCTTACATTTTAACAACTCACTTAAAATTACAGAGTTCTATGGCGGTGTAAGGAATCATTGAATCCTTTATTTATTTATCTGGATGGATAAAGCTACATGAAAAGAACAACTTGGCTATCTCAGTTCATTTTCTGTAAAATATAGAACGTTTTCCTATTTCATCTATTAGTAGGCTCCTTTTTGTGGATTTTCTGCGAATTCAGTTAACATTAGCTTGCAATGGCATACTTATTCAAGAAAGCCATTCAGCTTGACATACTTCACGGTTGTGTCGCCATGTACAGACATATAATGTTGATCGTACTAAACCGTTTCTTCTCTGAGCCTGTAGCGCGAGAAACCACGGTAAACGGAAACAATGGCCTACATGAGTCGGTAATCGAACCCGGATACTGCCAAATGCGAGTTCCAACACGTTGGCGTTGCGTCACCGCAGTTGGCAGGAGGAGTTTGATAGTGATTGTTGGAGAAGTAAGTAGGGCGACCTGACGGCAACAGCTAAACATAGATTTCAGTGGAAAGCTGGGCTAGCTTGTGTGATAGAGCGTGCCCACGCTACTCATCAATAACGCATTACCGGGTTGGTCACGTGGCCACAGCGGCGTAAAGGCTGAGGGAAGGATATCACGCGATGTCGCAAGACTCGTCGACACAGGTCGCTCGTGGATTACGTGCCCCGTCCTAACTAACTATAAGCAATCTTGTTACTCTGGAATCATTCAATACCAAGACCACCGGTTTTATATTTACACTGTTTTGATTTTCGAATATCATATTTTAAATAATAAAAGGCTGCTGACATCATAAAACCGTTAAATTTATGTGTTGCAAATTTCTTTTACTCTGGTGCATTTATATATGGTCTTGACTCGACTTAAGGGCACTGTCTACCACTTAAAATGCGCTGAAGCATGTTCGTTAATACTTTTTTACGAAACTATTCCACGTGTGGCAATTTTAATAATGTACGAAAAAAAATATACTTCAAACGTTTATTATAAACATTATTTCCGAGTTTCCGTGAAATCTAAAAACAGCTTTTTCAAACTGCTACATCTGAAAAAAAACCCTACTCACGGGATTTGGGTGAAACTATTCTAGAAACATGAAATGGACTTTGCTTAAAACTTTCCATTAATCAAAAGATGGGGTGACCACTGAAAGTGTCAGTCAGGCGAGTGATCTACGATACCACTGCACAGTGTTTCAGTGTCTTACGGTAGAGGCGATACCGCACCAGATGAGCCGGTCAACATCGCCCTTGGCACCGTGTCTCACTCACACTAACACACTACCTGGCGTCTTAGAGAAATTTTGTTATCATCGATAACGAGTCAATGCTTTTTTTTTTGCCAGCTGGGACGAGGTATATTTTCAAGTGAAAATGAAGACAGCAGAAAGACGGGAGTTATCTCCGTTCCTACCCCCTTCCCCTAGAAGCTTTCATCCTCCGGATCTTCCGGATATCAAGCCGCGTGCCACGTGACCGAAGATTCTTCTCGACCAATCACGGTCGCTGGTGGGGGCGGGCGCTCGAGGAACGGAGCGATAGCCGAATCTGGGCTGACGTTGACATCGGAAACCGATAAAAGCCTAAGGCAGCCTCTTCTGCCAGACCGATTCCTATCAGAGCCCCTTTCGCCCGCCTTTGGAGCTAAAAGGTCACAAGAACCCGTTAGAAAGACACGATTTTATTTTTTCCACAAGGTCCGTGACTTGCCTGCCGGCTCGTTCCGTACGGTTTATACAGATGTTGCATGCCACTATATCAGGCGAACAATCTTTACATCTAAAGGAACACAATATTGTTCTATGGACATAAGTTCGTAAATGCACCATTTCTGCACTACATTCTACAGCACCTGCTGTTAAGTCTAGTTAACACCAACGATAACATTGCTGATAACACGTGTTCTCAGTAAAGTTATTAACGATGTAAAAATGCTTGAAAATTGCTGACATCATTATGTTATCAACATTGTTACCAACATTCTGTTTTTAACTTTGTTATATTTATAAAAAAAGTTTGTAACATTTGTTACCAACATTTTGTTGAAAACATTTACTAGCAACAGAAGTTATGAATTTTAGAAACATGTTAACAACTTTGTCATCAACACTATCGATAACATTATTTTCCCGACCCATTCTAGGGCGATCTAGATCAAAGAATGCTGGTTACAAATGTTTATAGCAATGTTATCAGAAGTGTTGTAAACATTTTTGTCATCAACATTGCTACAAAGCAGTGTACCATAGCTTAGAATTGGTTGATAACATTTTTGCAACTAACATTTTGTAATTAACATTGTCACTGTTATTTTATCGGTGTAAACTGGGCTTTACAGTGCATAGTGTATGAACCGAATCGTGTTACAGTGAAATTCAATTGCATCTATCGTTGGTAACTTCATACTAGATGAGTCGTATTTAATTGGATGATATACATTGTCCGATGCAGTATTCACTAAATATTATTTTCCCTCTATACGCGAAGATTCCTCCCCCAAAATGTCGACTCGCAATCTTGCAACACCTATATATCTTCACGATAAAAATTCTTCATATCATATATTTTCGAATATTTCGGTTACTAAAAAATATGTATAGAATTCATATATGAATGTTCAAAGCCATGCTCTCTTTAGTTTGTACTGTTTTTGCGATAATATATTTTAAGTTTAAACGAGAACAGATATCAAGAATCTGTCTGGTAGTTTCGTTTAAAATTATTTTTTCAGTGAAAGCAAATTTTTTCAAGCGAGAAATTACAGGGTTTCGACTAAAAAGTCAATTAACCGGTATTTCGTTAGTTCCATAACTAGCTAAAACCATAGTATTTACTGCCTTGAAAAAATCATCAACATGGAGAAGATGATTTCAAACAAAGCTGCTAGACAAATTTTGATATCTGATTTCGTTCAAGCGCAAAAAATTAATATCTCATAAAAAGTATAAACGGGAGAGAATGGTACACACCTTGAGAGCTTACGAAAGCTTACGAAATGGAATAGGGCGGGTTTTATCACTCACGTGAGCGAGTTTGGTCGATCGACAGGCTATTGATAAACACATTTAATGCTCTTCAGGGGTCTCAGATTTCCGGGAACCCAAAAACATGGTCTACATATTTTATGCGTGTTAAATATTTTATTAAATACGACGTCCGCAGAACATTTTACACGTTATTTTATTTAAACACAAGGTTGTAAAATTGCATGCAAATATTTTGGAGGAGAAATCAACTCGTCCAGAGGAGCGAAGAATATATTATAAATATAGACCCGTAAATGCGAAAATTTCATCACCACAGTCGATGGATCGTGTTACTGAGGAATGCCATTGCAAGTACAGGTTGTTTATAAAAAAATGGTACCTTAATTGCTGACACGTACATATACTATACGTATCACAGAGTAAATAAACAATAGCACACCATGCCCGAACCTGGATGCTGTACTATGGCTAGAGACACTGGAAAATCGCGAAAATGTTAAAAATAGTCTCCAATAAACTGTAGTATATTAACCGTGACACGTGTGAACAGTTTTGTGGCGAATCACACACGCTGTGTGTCCGAGCTGTACAGTTCTAACTGGGCCTGTTGTAGAGAGAAACAATGCTACAAATAAACGATAGCCAATGTTGATACAAAATATTCAGTGTTATATACATCACGTTGGAGCCTAGCAAATAGTCAACTATTCCCGCGATTTTCCAGTGTCTCTAAATATGGCATGTCCAAAGTCATTCAGGTACTCTGCAACAAAACCCGGAATTATGTTTATAAATATTGACTATTTGTAGATATGTTAGTTTCAGTTACCATTTTTGGAACATGCTGTATAATTAGCAAATACATACCAAACGAGTAGCATTTAACTGAATAGAGACATTGTCGTTGTAGAGGGACCGCGGTGGCCGAATGGTCAGACCATTTGCCTTCCACCAAGGCGATCCGGGTTCGATTTCAGGCGGGGTCGATCCCAGGATTTTCGCATGTGGGAATCGTGTCGGACGATGCCGATGGTCGGCGAATTTTCTCGGGGATCTCCTGTTTTCCCAGCCCTTTCATTCCGGTACATACCCACCTCATGTCACCCTTCACTGGCCAAAAAATCTCTCGCTCACATTGCTCGTTGTACCATTGTACATCAACGTGATCGAGACAGCCAGGCATGCTATGCTCTGCAAATCATGAGACCACTAGTACATAACAGTGCGTTTTCGCGACTATGTTCATACGTAAAGCCAGGATTTTGTTGCGAAAATATTTTTGTACCATATTGTTTCATTGCCTTACCTGCATATCAGCAGCCACGCTTCATGGTTATTGGCACCGTGTCTTTGTTCAGGCACGTCTCTCATTTGACTGCACCAATGAGAGTAAGACAATTGTGGCACCAGTTAAAACATCCCATCAGTGGCCAGGTAGAACAGCTGCAGATGTGTACAAACGACATTGAAACCAATTTATGCGAAAATCTTTTCATCATAAAATCTTGGCTCTTTTAATTTGCCATCCCCTCCCCCTTCTTTTATATGTGAGGATTGTTCACACAAAATATTGACATATTAATTTCGTACTTCTTCCTTCGAAACTCTGACCACTGCACATTAAATTTCACTTTGTTGTTGTTTCACTTTTTTCCTTTGTCGAACGACCTCTTTCGTCTGTTAAACAATCAGAACATGACCGAGGAGATGTACTTGTGAGAAATTGGGTGTGTGTAAACCTTACCCTGCCACTGTTCGCAAAGTTGAATCTATAGTGTTGTCCTACGCACCCAATCCTCATGAGTAGAGCTGTTTGCCGCACTTTGTTTCATTGCTTTAAATGCACATCTGCATCTCTGCTTCATGGTTTATGATTGTATGTTCTAAGCTTCATGTGTCTTGAGGTTCTGCCCACAAATCACAGACGTATTGCCACGTAATAACTTCACTCTGATTGGCAAAGTCATATGAGAGACAACATGGCACAAAGACAAGCTGACAATAATTGTGAAGCAGAGTTGTAGATGTGCACAAGGCATTGAATCAAAGTAGGGCAGAAATATTTTCACCAAAAATCATCGGCCCTGCTCATGAGACGCTGGCTACTAGAGTGATGCGAGCAGCATCGACGAAGAGATCAAGGGGATGGTCGCTTGCTCGGTTGTCTACCCACGACATTGCAGGGGCTGGGGCACGGAACTTGGCTGGCCTCGCGCTCAACAAGTTCCTCTACCAGGACCAACTGCTTCCAAACAAGAAACTGCGGCGCCCGCCAGAGTTTTAAACAATCCCTGCCACACATATTGCTTCCCGTATTGATTTATTTAGCCCCAGCCCGGCCGGCGATATTCGGTCAAACAGGGCGGCGGCAGTCCTTATCGACTAGGGGAAGACAAGGAGGGAGAGATAAGAATATTCCTCGAAAGGAAGACTAGTTAAGAGTTAATTGTACCTTAGCTTTCTTCCCGTTTCAGGCACGGAAACGGGAAAGTCAACTCCAATAAATGCGTTAAACACCGATTTGCCTCTAAGCGCAGTATTTTCACAGAAAGTAAAGTCCAACGCAGATCTCTATCCTTTTGTTTTACGATTTTGGTAGGTTTTTTTCCATTACAATAATCTCAAATAGCCATTTTAAAAATCACTTCTTAGGAACTGTAAATCACATTTTTAATAAGTGGTCGATATTTTTAAAACGATAGAGACATTCTTTCAAGGGTATCTTACTTTCTTACATAGCCGCATTAGAAGCACGTTTAATAGTTATACACGAATAAACACTTCGTACCACGCTACAGAACAGCGCATGCGCCAGAATCCACTAACTCTTAAGGGGGCCGTCTACCGCGCGCTTAATATGAGTTGCAGTGCGTTCGCAAATGGGTTTTATTTATCGAAACTATTCCACATGTGCCCATTGCATCAATGTACGAAAACAAAACACACTTCGGACAAAGACGGAATGTTATTGTTAAAACACTATGCTTAGAGAAGGTGGAAAATCGCGAGAATGTTTTCTGCAAATCAGCGTATCGTCCTGCGTCATGTATTATTGGCGGACGGTTATGTAGCACAGTCTAGTTGTTTACAGACGAATCACAGACGTCCAGTAGTAGTGCACCAGAGTTATCATAGGCCCAGTCAAATAGGGACTCGCCAGTAACGAAATGAAAGCGTCAGGAATGAATACATTACTGTACATTGAAGCATAGCAAACTGCCAACTTTTCCCGCGATAAATCACCTTCTCTAACTATGCTCATTACAAACACAAGCCTTACAGCATAGCTTTTCAAAGACTGCTGTACTTCAAAATGTTCTAACAGGATGTGTGTGGAACTCAGATATAGACGTGCACTGAACGATGCTACAGACTTTCCACCAATAAAATTAAATGGTCACCGCTTAAAGCGCCGTAGTAAAAATGGATCTGCGATAATCTTGCACGCTAGCTCAGCACTTGGTTCGTCGTGGCGACACGGCATTTTATGTGCGATTCAAGGTCGCTCTGTCGTTTCTGAGCCTCTAACGCACAGGATGGCGGCACCCTTAAGGCGGCCACCTACCCCACACTTGAAATGCGTTGCAGTGAGATCTTATACAGGTTTTTTCTACGAAAATATTCTACGTGTGCCCATTGTGCCAACGTACGAAAGGAAAACAAACTTCAGGCAAGGTCGGAACCTCATTTTTAAGACGCCACGCTCATTAAAAACATTGTTTCCAAACCCTCCAACTTGGCAAAAAAAATGGACTTTTCAGACTTCCGTACTTCAAAATGTACTAACCGGATGTATGTGAAACTCAGATTGCCACCTGCACTGAACTTAGTTGCAAACTTTCCACCAATTAAAATTATGTGGTCACCGCTTAATGTCCCAAAGTAAAAACCGTTCGGCGGGAAGCTTGCACGCTAGTTCAGCGCTTGGCTCGTTGAGGCGACGCGGCATTTGACGCGCTCTTCAAGGTCGACCTTACAGCTCCGTCGCTTTTGAGGTTCTCACGCACGGGTAGGCGGCGCCCTTAAGCACCTTGCGGTTAGAGGCGAAGATACAAATTGATTAGTGAGCATATGTCGACCCCAGAGTCTTCTCCGCTCCCAGGCACCGCACGGTTGTTGTGTTATGACTACAAACAATTCAAAGGATTGACACAAGTCTAATATACAGCAAACTGTAGCCAGCATCTCCAGTTACTTGACATTAAACATACATTTCAAGTAGTGTTAGTCACGAGTTCAGGGAGTGCGTATCCAACGGTCGGTGTTTAAGTGGGGAAAAATCGTAATTTTATATTTGTATGAAGTAGTGCTAGTTTCGCGGACGTCATTGAGAGTACATTTTCTTCTATTAAAAAAATTAGCTCAAACTATTTTTTCCACAATGGTATATCAAAGCAATATATGCATATGTTTACTTCTTCTTATCCACCAAAAACCAATAAACATAATGAAATGAAATAATTCACATTGAATGTCACGGGTTGATACCTAAATAAAATTAAATCCATTGCTAAATATTTTTGTACTTTAACAAATGGATAAATGTAATAAAAATGTTTACATTTTAAAAATATTTAAAGTAGTCTACATGGTACGAATACTATAAGTCTTAAATAAACTATTTTTTTTTTTTTTTTTTTTAGATTTGTGCACTAACGTGAAAAAAAAAACCTCGCATGGCCTTAGCACTAATTTCCAATTTAAATTCAGTGGCCGAAAGTTCGGTTAGACAGGGCCCTTAAAATTGAAACAGAGAATTTATTGAGAAATACAAGTGGATCTAAAATGGAGACGACCTATCCACATGAAGAAATGCAAAATACAGGATACCTCACGTGCCCTCCACTTTTCTCCTGGGAAGAAGAAACAGACCCGGGGCGGTAGGGTTTTTAAAAAATTCACAGCATGACCTCGCGGAAAAGTCCGTTGCGTGCGGTTTTACCGAGGGTATCAATCCCGCTTGCCCACGAAGCGGACTTTCTCTCTCTACTTCTCTTCCTCTCTGTCTCTCTCTTGTACTGGCCGTGTTTTCCTTCCTTCTTCCCCCTCCTGTCTCTCTTGCGCGCTCTCTCCCGGTCCAATTCAGAGATCAACTTGTAACGCATTATCTGCTGCGCGGAGCTGTTCGCCTCTGCAATAACACTGACGCCCCGGGCAACAACCGCTCAAGTGCCTTCCACAGTTCGTACTCGCCTCCCCGTATTCAATAAACCATCTCAGACTTTGCGCGCAAGTTATTCATCCGTATAAAACTCATTACGTTCGCCTTTAGATAGCCCGCGGGTAAAATTGAATGCCAACTTAAATTATTATGTAAGACCTTTTCTACTGTTCCACTACTTGAGTTGGTGTACCTGGTGTGTGAGCTGTACTGTAGCGTGGTACGATAAGTACCCGGTTCTTGGGTAGCTACTAAAAATGTTTCCAATGCGAAAAGAAGACACACTTCAAACTGTATCCCTATGATTTAAAAAACACCGTCTGCGTATTAAAAACATGATTCCTAAGCTCCTCAAAAGTGCAAATAATGCCTTTTTCACGTTGCTGTAGCTGATAAAATATCGATCGTAATCATAAAACTAAGCCATAGAAAACTTGAATTGATCTTTACCACGAATTTATCACAAATAAAATAACAGGCTCACTTCTTGAATTCCCATTAAAAAAAAATGTAAGAAAACACTGCACGCTGGTTTAGTCCTTCGCGCCTAGAGGCGATGAGGTGTTTGACCGATGTGTTATATTCTACTTATCGCCTTCTCCGTTTCCGTGTCCCAAACGTAAAGAGAAAGCAACCGCCCACTAACTGTTAATGGCAAATACTATATTGACTCGTAATGATCCCAGAGGAATTCAGTTAGTTTATTCTTTTTCTTTTTTCAAATAATTGTTATATAATAACAATCATTTGGAAAAAATGACTGAATTCCTATGGGATTGCTTTTTTTAAAATTTTTGTGTATGTTTTATATTTGTATTTTCTTGTTCGTTTGTACTTTGTCATTCAACACAGGTTTGATCAGCGAAACATGAGCAACGGCGTATGTCCATAAACCAATAAATTCTAATTGTAAACTCCCATTGCAACAAACATTTAAAAATATCACCATCATCTCTAATTACTAGGGGCCGGGAAATTTCGCGAATTCAATGACCTGCATGCATATTCAAGTCCCATGTACTGTACTGTGCATACTCAAGCCCCGACCATTTGTCCACTAGCTGCTACTCAGTGTAACAATGTAGAATGAACGAATAGACGGGGCTTGCACGCTAGTTCAGCGCTTGGCTCGTTGAGGCGACGCGGCATTTGATGCAGTTTGTTTCAGCGCCTTACGTACACATCTGCAGTTCTGTTTCGTGGTTATTGGCAGATTGTCTATGGCTATATCATTTGTCTGAGCCAATTACAATGACGTTTCTGCAACACCACACGTCTGTGATTTGCCGATAGAATCCCAAGGCTCGTGAGAGTTAAAAGATCCAATTCTTTTCGCGAAAAACAAAGTGGGGTCCCTAATTAATTAAGCAGTTCTTTCAAAACAGTTGACTGTCGTGAACCGTCTGGCACCTGGGTTAAAGACACTTCGTGGTCAATTGTACAGTTAATTAAGGGGCGATGACTCCGCGAATCTGTTAACCGGAGAAGCAGTCGAGTCGAGAAGTTCGGCAGGTCACGTATTCGCGCGAAGGAAATGATCGACGCCATCCATTACTCCGTTTCACGGAAAAAACAACTGCTGGCTGTTTACGCTGTTGGGCCGAGACTCCGAGACGGCACGTGACCGAAGACTTGACATTAAACCCCGCCCAGCTCAGAGACTTCGCAAATATACTGGGGACGTGATGCAACAGGTAACACGTGTCTTTAGCCGAATACACACAAAATAGTCCATGTATCGCGAACATGTCCTCGTTGGTCAAGACGTGACCGACGAATCACAGGGGCAAGGAAAAAAAATCATCCGGGGGGCAGTAAAAAATAAAGTGCGTTGTGAGATGCGTTTGCGTTAAAGTGCGTCTGGTTGCCGGAAATCGGCGACCGATTAGAAATGTTGGGCTTTAGTACGCATGTTAAAGATAAGCCTACGCATGTTGAAGATAAGCCTACAATAAGTCTCCCGATACAGTCAGCAGATCTGATCTCAGCAGAAACTGACCAGGAAGTGTTCGGGCGACATGCGTAAGCGAATTCCAGAACGTGACGAACTGATCGGAACTACAGCTTTCTGCGTCAATCGAAGAATTAATAAGGTTTAAAAATATAATTTCCCATAACATGTGATCCTACGTTACATTAACTATAAATAAGAATTAGTTAAAATTCACAGATCAGCCAGTGGTTTTCACACAGATTCAGGATGGAGCAGTTCAACATTTGAATCTGTGAAAAATCACTGGAAAATCGATGGGTATTTACTGATTCACTTTTGAAAAGTTGGCATCATACATGCATATTCACAGATTTCCTAGTGGTTTTTCACAGATTCTATTAGTTGAAACTGCTTCATTCGAAATTTGTGAAAACAACTGGCAAATCAGTGAATATTCACTCATTCTGATTTAGTATGTAGACGTATATGAACACAGTACAATTTTTACTGTGGGTAAGGAGGCACATTACTCGGGCTACTTGATGTATAAGAGCGAAAATTATGGGTGAAGGACAAAAACAAAACATATAGAGAATATATTAAACCTTCAAATCTTAGGTCGAGGAAATGAAAGAGTTACAAAACCAAAATTGTTAGTTCTATACGTAAAATGGTGTTGAGGGAGCACGAGGCTATGTCTATGCTGCGTTGAGCGGCTACATCCGTATATGGCGTGTTAGAAACGCCGGTCACTCACTGCAGAAGTGTGTGTTCGTCTCCAGACGGTATCGTTTCAGGATATTCTTATGTGGTAACGTGGTCGGATTTCCCGAATGAACCGGAAGTCACTTAAAATGCCCGTTATGGAGAGGGAAGTGGCGACGAAGGAGTTTGTTCTCACGCTTCAGTTGCTTCCACCCAACAACACTGAAAAAAGAGTAGGCCTATAGCTGTAGGTACCGTACTTGTGTTAAAATAGGGACAATAAAACAGTTTGGTTGTCGGGACTGCTCTGGACAGTTCCTTCAACAATATGTTTTGTAGAGGAAACAAAGAGCCTGTTGCTCTGACACAATAGACGGGAACTTCTACAAAACAGATTGTTGAAGAACTGTCCATAGTAGTACCGACAGCCAAATTGTTTTGTTGTCCATATTTTAACACAAGTATAGTACCTATAACTATACTTTTTTTCAGTAAACTGCGCATAACGCGATAGTTAACTAATCTGTGGTTTTTGTAATTCCAACGAAACGAGAGTAAAATTGCTTTTGTAACAAACGTCATTATACATATATTGTGACACAGTTTGTCAAAAAAACATTTACCTGCACTGAAAGAATACATTTGTAGTGATTGTTCCTTGTCAATTTATTTTGTAATGGGAACAAAATTATTTTTTGTGACCACAATATTTTAGTATTAAAGACAAAATATTCTTGTGATGAGCACAAAATATATTTGGCAGAATCGATACTAATAAAACATTAATGTAGACGTCAGAAAATATTTATCTCCGCGTGCCCACTGGAAGCTTTTCCACGTATTCATCCTGCGCGCTTGTTTACAGTTCAGTAATTTATATTCACCTAGTTCCTGCATTTATGTGCTAATGCGCTTTTCGATTTTCTGTCCAAGATATTTTAGCAACACATTTCTAAAGGACATAATTGTCACACATTGGGCATTACTGAACAAACAAATTGACGGAATCGAAGTGAATGGCTCAAAAAATGTTATAAGCGAGCTACGATAAATAAACCATTGCTCATATGCAAGAATCATTTGGAACTTGTCATTTGATAATCATCTTTCAATTACTCTTGCAATATGGGTAAGTGATTATTGAAACCTGTGATCTCAACACACTATACTGCAGCATTTCCTTAAAGTGGAAGTAAACACATAGCACGACATAAAAACCAAGGTAGAAATCAAACCCAAACAGGCCAGCCACTATGCAAAGTGAGAAAGTATTTTAGCAGGCAACTTACTGTTAAAACAGAAACAGCAATATCAGTAGTTTAAACAAGTGAGTAAGATGGAAATATAACAGTGATGTCCATGTAAAGTGATGAAGACGGAAAACAAATTGCAAATTCTAAATTATTATGTTTCTAAAATGATGATAGTCGAGGGCTAGATGTTTTTTTACATCTACTTTCGTAATGAAATGTGTACGAACGTATTATAACAGCCAACAGTAGGTATATAACCACGGAAGGTAGGTGACAGTAGCTGCTGGTGCTAGCTACTGTTATTGTTAGAGGTACGTAAATTTCGCAGATACATTCCAGGTCAGGTTGAACGCCAATGATGTATACTTCATTGTCATGTCTGTGACTTGCTGGCGGCTGTTATGAAACGCGTTTGACTACTGCAAGCCAGTAGTAAATAAGGAAATAATGCGAAGTGATATCTATTGGCTTGTACAGATAATCGATTGAGGTCAGTGGGTGTATAGGACTGACAAGTCTAGGCTGCTGCCAGATGAATCCGCGAAAGTGACGTACCTCTAGTTATTGTATAGCACCGACCTTGAAATCGATATTTTAAAACACGTCATAAATTACTTTGTGAAGCGGTAATGACCATGCTAGGGGCAAAATATTCCAAGACATTTTTAACGAAATGTTTCGGAAAAAATTTAAGACTAAGAGCAGTTATTGGTTGCTAGACTCTACAGACATTTTGCAAAATAATGCACTGTTCGTTCACAAAATATTATTTTCCTCGATTTTGACTTGTTTTCATAACAAAACTGATGATACTTCATGTGCGACAACTGACAAACTATGCGTTTACTGTTAACAAAAAAAAAACACACACACACACACACACACATATATATATATATATATTATATATATATATATATATATATATATATATATACACACACACACAATATGTGATATAATTTGTGAGGAAACAATGCAGCGATTCTTCCAAATAAATATTACGTTACTTTAATTTTTTTTTTTCAAACTCACTGTAAAACTACCGGGTGTGGTGTAAAGGGCGTTTGTCTGTATGGCGCAGACAATCTATAGAGTGATAAGGTTGCCACTGACTGACGTATGAAATGTATTATCGCCTCTTCGCGCAAGCCACTCAGCTGGCGTGCAATGCTTCACTATTATCCTTTTACCTACAGGACTTTAAGCAGTGACCAAATTATATTATTTGTGAGGTGCATAGTTCAATGCATAACACTCGTATTTTAATATTTGTTACTTTTCAATGAATGGCAGTTTTAAAAAAAAAAATTTCCGGTCATTTTCAGTGGACCGAAAATTACGTTCCTAATAAACGTGACAAATTTTTAAAAATTAAAGCAGCATAGTTTGTAGGGGTGCAAATATAATGGGCATTAAATAGCTTTGCCGAAAAAAATAAGAACATACTTAACTCACTTAAAGCAGGTAGGGAGGCCCGTTAAAATGGTTTGTCTGGAATTTACTTGATTCTGAAATAGGTCGCCTTGAGGATTTCTACGCTGCAAATGCTGCGGGACTGCATCTCGCCATCTCTGAGATGAATCAGCGTGTCTCCGGGGATTTGGCGACGCACGTCCCTGCTCGCTCGATAAAAAAACGTAAAAAAAAAAAAAAACACCAGCGGCCTTCTTCGCGACACGAGAAGACGGCGCAGCGTGAATCCATCATCTTCCGCCTGGGCTGCTCTCGCATTCTGCATTCAGGATCTTCCTTCTTCCGTCGCGCCCCTCCTCGGCTTACTTCTTTCTCTCCGAGTCCTGCTTCTCCTCGGGACTTTGCCGATCGATGGGAAGGACACGCCACTCCAGGACCGATCATAAATCTCGCGGATCGGACGTGAAAAATTGATAGCGCGCGGCCAGCTGATGCCAGCTAGCTTCCGAAGGCGAGCTAGCTTCTCGCAGGCGTTTCCTTCTTCGCGGTCGAAGGAGCTGGCTAGAAGTATGTGTTTCGCTGAACAAATCTTACATTACACTCCAGTCAGCATTGTTGCCACGTTAAAGTATCTTATTTCTCCTGAAGAGAAGGAAAGGCGAGAGGGTTGGCCCTTTAACAACGAGGTATTAAGGCTGCTGACTACCCCACGCTTCTAATGCGTTGCAGCGTGTTCGTAAACTGTTTTTTCTACGAAAATATTCCACGTGTGCCCATTGTGCCAACGTACAAAAAGAAAACTAACTTAGACAAGGTCGGAACCTTATTGTTAAAACGCCACGTTCATTAAAAACACAGTTTCTAAGTCCTCCAACATGGCTAAAAACGGCCTTTTCAGACTTCCGTACTTCAAAATGTACTAACCGGATGTATGTGAAAATCAGGTTGCGACCTGCACTGAACTTAATTGCAGACTTTCCACCAATAAAATCATATGGTTACCGCTTAGTGTCCCATAGTAAAAACCGTTCGGCGGGAAGCTTGCACGCTAGTTCAGCGCTTAGCTCGTTGAGGCGACGCGGCATTTGATGCGCGCTTCAAGGTCGACCTTATGTCTCCGTCATTTCTGATCCTCTAACGCTCAGGTAGGCGGTGCCCTTAAGAGGCCTATACGGCAAGTGCTATATGCCGCGCCTGAGATACTGAAACAAGCAGGCGATAAGGGCTAGACTGGCTTGTGCGTCAACAACCGTGTTTCCTTTATGCGCGGGTTGCAAAAACTACGCGCAGTGTTTCGATCGTTTGTTTTTCCTATGGGACGTCAAACGGTGACCCTATTATATTGTTTACAGAAAGTGTAAAATAAAGTCGAGAGCGTGCTTCTCTGTTTTTATTTTACGATTCCAGTTGGTATTTTTCACGTGACAGCAGTCTGGAAAAGCTTTTTTTTTTTTTTTTTTTTTTAAAGCCATTTTGGAGTGGCCCGAAACCATGTTTCTAAGCATGATATTTAGAAAACAAAAATAGAGATGCATAGTTTTAAATGTGTTTCTTTTCGTAGATACAGATATCGAACACACGTTAGTTTTGTTCCTTAAAAAACCCATTCCTAACACGCTGCAACGCTGTTCATACGCCAGCTGTGCAGGACTCTCTGAGCCGATGAGGGTGAAGTAAGGTGATGGGACAGCGTAACATCCATGCCCGAGCAGAGATACGAACCTAGGACCTCTCGCACCATAGACAGGCACGACTAAACTTTCTGAAGAGAAACTGGATCTGTTAATATCTGTTAATAATAATATTAACAGTCGACTGAAAAGAAAACTGCAGAGCTTCGAGATGGGTGTGATGAGATGTACCACAGAGTATCAAGGCTAGAACACATGCCTAATAAAACTATCACATATAGAATGAACATGGGGCACATCATCGGTAGGACTGATCAGAGAAGATTAATACGGTACGGTCACCTACGTACAATGGATGATGATGTCCCAAAACAACCTGAAAAAGAAAAGGAAGACCAATGAGAATATGGATGCAAGAATTACAAGAATCCATGAGTGTCGGACACTTAAAATAAGATGATGTGTTTGAAAGAAAAAAATAGCGAATTGGGTGTAGGAAACAACGATTGCTGTAATATACCAAAAAATTGGAGGAACAATTAAATTTCGGATCAGTCTGACTGACGAACTGTGTAACTCCACGCATCAGGGAAGATATTTGGATCGTCAGTGCAATGATAGAAAGTGTTATGTTCCTTATAACATTTTGAGGCAACTTCCGAGTCCTTGTCTGGGCACACTCGTGCTTCTGTGCGAAATTGTACAGATGTATGCTGTCAGTGAGATGTTTCTGCGGTTGGAACGATTATTATAGTCTGTCTCACGTAAGAATTATGGTTGCTGACAGTTCTGTAGAATGCCATGTGAACAACGTCCTTACACGAGAAAATCTTGTTTTGTTTTGATATACTTGTCATTTAGATACTCAGAGGATTGTATTTGAGCAGGAATTTCTTTTAGCCTAAGGAAACATTGACGATTCTATATAAATATATGTACCGATCAATAACTACAATTATTACGTGGATCAAACTATGGTGGCTAATGTTTTCTCAGATACAGTAAGTCTACCAGTTGTTAGCCAGTGGTGCAGCCTATGTTTATCGTCTGCACGTAACAGAAAACAAAGTTCAGAAAGGTTATATAGGTGCAACTCATTGCACATTTTGGGTGCCGTAAACATCCTCCAAAACCTGTCGTTCAATGATTGGTGAAATAACTGGAACAATGTTGGATGTGCGTGGAAGAGGACGTCCGAAACTATCAGAAGAAACGGTGCAGTAAGTGAAAAACAAACTGTTAGCCTCACCAAAGAAGTCGTTGTGTATAACGTACACTGCAAAAAAAGTATTTGTAAACTTTTCAAACCGATCTAGTGTTAAGAAAGTAGATGTGGTAAAACTGTTTCACATACATCAATAGTAACGTTTCTATACATTTTTATGAAACAGTGTTCTGGTGTTACCAAGACTTGAATAGTAACAATGCTCAACTGTTGCTCTCTTTACAAACTGAAGTGTGATAAGTGTCTATAAGCTACTGTGTATGGCTTTATTATTTCCATTACTATTTAGGAAGTTTCTTTTTACAGTGTAAGAGATGGGGAGTTTACACAAGGGGATATCGACGATTAAAAAACAATTAAATGCATATCATGTTACTGCGCTGCAACTGTAATAACCTCCTGACAAAACGGATAGAGTCGAATAGACCTATGCTTATCGGTTCCAGCCGTTGGTAAATGCACATCCAGCAATATTTGACTGTTTTCCACTGTGTAGTAACTTTAAGGCCGTAACCCGCATCATTCCTCTGCTGCTTTCGCATTTAGTAATTTTTTTTTCCTAAACGAAAATAGATACCAAAAAAAAAACTTTTGCACAGTTTTGTTAAAAATTACTTACAGTATAGTCTAATTTTTCCTAGACGAAAATTTACATATCTGTTAGTGCATTAATGAGTATTTCCTGAATTGCATATTTAGCTGAAACCATTGTGTATCTTGTCTTGAAAAAATTAGTTAACATCGTACACACTGTCTTTAACAAAATCGTGCGATAGTTTTTCGATATTTGCTATCGTTCATGTTTTAAAAAATATTGTCGTACAAGCAGTAGAAACGACGAATCATGGCTTTGAGTGCAGAGTTGTAACCGAATTAAAAAGACTGCCGATATGTTGTAATATTAAATCTTACAATACCTCCTTCCCAGTGATCGATATTAGATTTATACTTGGTGTATCTAGCTGGAAAAGAAACGAAATGATTCCCACGCTCCTATCCATTATGCAACGTTATTGACAGGTCACCTCGTTAGCGTTAAGTATGCATGAATGCCGCACGCTCTACCCTGCATGTGTGTCAACAAGCGAACCTACGCTCGTCAGTATTTTATCAAAATTTTTTTGTTCTTTCACTCTCTCTACTATCCCGGTCCATTATCTTCTTTATTAATTTAATATCCCTCCCTACAATTTGTCTCCGGGCAAAGCTATAGGCAAGGGAATTATTAGTCTACGTGTAGCCTGCAAAGTCCCCTACGAATTCACGCGTGTTTAATCAACCAGTTCCGTTTAATGTAAGTTTTTTTACTATGAAATGGGGTCGGCGCACAAAAAAAAAAAAAACAAGAAAGACGCACAAACACAAATGTAGGCATATTTACACACATACGCGTTCATACAATTATACCAACTGTAAAAAAAGTGTTATAAATATCGTGTCGATTTATTTTAAATGCATGTTAGAATAGAGATTAAAATTTACACAAACTTAAGAGGGCATGATACATAATTCAACACTAAAAGTATTAATATATAACTGTAGGTTTCTTGAAGCCAATTTGCGAAAATTAAACAGTAGCAATCCTAGACAACAGTTTTAGCCAACGTTTTAAACAAAATTGTTTTTAGTGTTACGAACTTCTGAGGCACAATCTCTGACCCCGGAACCTCGTGTATTTAACAGCGGCGCAAGAGATCATGCGTAACGAATTAGTAATTCTGGATAAATATTTACTCATAAAGTTGACAAATACCATTATCTAGGATTGTCATTGAGTATTTTATCCATATTGGCTTCGAAAATAGCGTAGAATTCAATTGATGTTCTCAGCGTTGATTTATCTACCACGCACTCTTAAGAATTTCCAAATAAACCGTTATCACATTTACAACAGTCAGCCAAAAATCTGCCTTCTTGAAATACCATCGCACGAAGATGACTAAAATATAAATTCTTAACAGTAAATAATGACTTCGCTTACTTACAACATATATTTCCACTATATTCAAACTGATGTACGTAAGAAGTGCAAAACAACTTTCTACTTAAATACCCTCTTATATTATCTATCTACATACGAAAAAGTACTTTTATTTTCTCTTCCAGTCGTCGATAAATATGTACTATTTAATTACTGAAACAGGAACGAACTAGCCTCAGCTGGTGTACACGTATGGGGAGTATCTGTGTTACTGAATAATATCGCTGCGTATTTTAAATGACAAACGTTTTTGCATTAAAAATTATATGACGAACTAACCACATGCAAATATTTACTCTTTGATATTATTGTAAATAATGTAGATACTACGTCGGTTCATTTTTTTTTTTTTTTTGCTGCTCTGAGTCTGTTTCTCTAGCTGTGTTAATAAGTGGTTATTTTCAAACTACACTCTAAAAAATAGATTGTTAATTTGCCACGCATGCGTATAGGAGCGCTAAAGTAGGTACGGTAGAATTGTTTCCCAGACATCCATGGTAGCACTCATGATGTGTACTGAAGTTACCATGCATGTATTGTAACAAGTGTACAAGTTTACATACTTACAAGGCGGAAGTATGGTATAGGCGGTTCGGAATAAAGTGAGCACTCAAAAAAGCCCTGCTCAATTTCTGTTTTTAAATACCTGTTGTAATATCTCATCCTGCTAAAAAGCTGGACATAAATCCAGCCGGACGCAGAAGGACATGTTCTCATTTTGTCGGACGTATGGTCCTGAGATTTTAAGCCAATTCGTATCTTTCCGCGCGTAACGGCTAACGACGGGGAATGTCTAACCTCTCTGGACACGTCACTTGATATTTGCGCGTGTGAGATAAATTGTGCAGTCGGTAAAAACCTACATAGTTTGATAAAAAAAAGTTTATTAATTACATTAAACTCAAACATGCCAATTACATTGGATTTTATTTCAGATTCATTATATTTAAATAGTAAAATACACGGAATTACATTCCGAAATTCGCTGCCAACCATAGAACGAGTGAGGTAACTATTGTTAATGTCAAAGTATATGTAGTAACGGCTAGTGATTATTTTCAAAGGTTAAATATTTAGTGCTCACTTTACCCGGAACGACCTATAAGCGTCCCATACTGCGTTTGGATTAAATTACATTTTAGAAAGTTTTCTTACAGTGTACGCATATTTGATTAACTTGTTTAATACGCAGCTAACCTCTAAATCTACATAAATAAATCAGGTTTTTTAACAGATAACACTGCGTACATTTGAAGAAAAAAAAATAACGTAGCGTACAAACGATTATGTGAAATTAATACATTTATAATTATTGAAACGTCATAACATGCACGCCCGTTATTTATTTTTCTCACTCAATGAATAAGACTTATATAACACATCAGAAACAAAACATCGTAAAATAACACACCAGTGACCTATGAACGACTTTACGTAACAGTAATACACGTAATTTTTAAGCTGAAATTTCTCATTTTCGACAGTATTATATATTTTTATCATTAACATTATACATGATTCTGACGACCGTTGTTTGATATTTTCCACTTCCTGATTTCTGCGAAGTGTATAAATAATTAATCTCGGAAAGCAATATTCACAACATTAAACGTTATCAAGTCGTCGAACTGGTTTACTGTCTTCTGAGGTGAAATATATAATTATATGATCTAACTTTTACAAGTTCACGTAGATAATGGCGTGTTTGTACCACCAAGTCTAACACGAAGTACGATTGGATGTAAATTTTAAGGTTGAACGTTTTCTATACACAGACAGTAGCTATATAGATCTACCATAGTTTGTACAACCATCAGGTAAAAGTAGGTCACAACTTTCTAACTTGCTTTTAATGTTATTTCTTTGACAGAGATGTGTTCTTCTAATCAGTTATACGACCTTCGAACTGTGCCATGTAAAAAAAAAAAATATCACGTGGCTCGAAATGAAAACAACAATGAAACTGCTTCTGGGGATATACATAAAGATACGCCTTTCATGAAACCACCGCGTTTAAGCAGACGGCTTAATTAATTTCAGAAAACTACATAGCGAGTGGCTGGCAGTTTTTAACAACCATGACTTTTTTTTTTTTTTTAATGAATTTTCGTACCCAGTTTCAAGAAAACGCCGATGTTGCTCTTGGAGTAGATTTGTCCGATTGAGGAGCAAATTTTCGCAATTAGAAATGTACCTACACAAAAAACACAAAATAAAGTTTGCTACGTCACAACTACATAAACGTGACGAGTTAACCTTAATATTTCCTCTGTGTAGATAAAATGCCGGTTAAAGTACGCGTTTTCATTTTAAAATCAGAGACGTGTAAAATAAAAATTTAAGTTATGCATTTATTGCTACACGTACTTCTATTGCCTCTTGGATAACGATTTGTCACCGAGTTGCAGGTTAAGGAGCCTGCCTATCTGTACTTCAAACGCGTTGCAGCGAGTTACGACTAGTCCCTTTGTGACGAAAATATTTAACACACACTACATCTCTATAAATACGAAAAGAACACACACTTCAAACTATGTCGATATACTTTTCAAAATTCGACACGTTTATTAGAAAAGTTATTTGCAGGTCCCTCAAAACGGACAAAAATGGCTTTTCCAGACTGTCGTATCTGGAAAATTAACAATCGGATTAAAAAAAACACAACTACAGAAACAAGCGTTAGACTTTGAATTACGCTGCCCACACGATTATAGTCCCACAGGAAAAAGGATAATAGTAAATCACTGCACGCCCTCTGAGGCACTTGCGCGGAGAGACGATAATGCATTACATACGTCGCTTAGTTGCCGGACACTCTTTTCGCTCCTGCCTCACACACACAAACGCAGCATATCTACGGAGGCCCCTTAAGGTTCGGTTTCAGTCACCATATTGAATTTCATTATTTTTTACTTTTTTGGAATTCTGAGAAGTGAATTGTTAAATGTGCGATTATACCTCAATTTCTATTTACATTTCGCTACAGTACAGACCTTGCGATTTAGCTGTTAACTTATAATTACGCCGCAATTTGTCGGGTAAATTATGAATATAAAAAAATTTGCCACACAAATTGCGGCGTAATTATAATTTAACAGCTAAATCGCAATGTATGTAATGTAGCGAAATGTAAATATAATTTGAGGTATAATCGCATATTTAACATTTTTCTTCTTAGAATTCCAAAAAAGCAAAAATTAATAAAATTCAAAATAGCGAGTGAAACCGAGCCTTAAGTTAGTATGACTGAAATCGTGGACATAACGCATACGGTAGCACTATGTTGGGAAATAAAATAGGTAAAACAATTATAAGGCGTAGTAACCAAGACGTAGTTAAAATTTATAAATACTAATAAATAAGGGACCCCTGATTTCCGCGAAAAGATTTTTGCAACACTTAGTTTCAATGCCTCAAGTACGCTCATCTGCAGCCTTGCTTGGTGGTTATCGGCAGCGAGTCTTTGTATAGTGACGTTACTATCAGAACAATGTTACTGCGACACAACACGTTTGTGATTAACGAGTGTTTTTTTTTCCACCAAAATTAGTGGCTCTACTTAAAATGCCCTGCCTCAAGGGGGCCGCCTACCTCACGCTTCAAATGAGGCAGCGTGTTCGCAAACAGGTTTTTTCTACGAACATAAAAAAAACGGTATTTTCAGACTGCCGTACTTCAAAATGTACTAACCGGATGTATGTGAAACTCACTGCACTGCACTTAGTTGCAGACTTTCCACCAATAAAATTATGTGGTCACAGTGGTCGACGGGAACCTTTCACGCTAGTTCAGCGCTTGGCTCGTTAAGGCGATGCGGCATTCTATGGGAGATGCAAAGCAACGCTAGGAGCAGCACTGTCGCACCTTGCAGACGACCGGAATGGTGATAGAAACGTATTTTTCGTATGCGTGGCAATGGAAACGCGAGTTTATTTTAATTTTTAAGGGCTCGTGTGGATAAATGCAGGCTTAAATTAATGTATGTAAAACCAATATTGAACACGACAAACTATTTAACACAGAACATGTAATAAATTGTTTAATATATCCCATATATTCACTGAAGTGTGCATTAGAAGCGACGCGGAATAAAGCCGCGTGGAGAGAGTGTAACAGTAAACGATCTTGCTATGCGGAAAATACAATTTATAAGAAAAAAATTTAATATGATCTTTTTGGAAAACTACAAAATTGATTAAAATTTGTGCGCATGAAAACTGTCCGTTTAGAATGCTTATAGGTTACATAATGCTTGAAGGTTAGTTCATGCTGTTGTTACAACATATATTAATAATATCGTTTAAGTAGACTATTACTTTATACATATATAACAAAAGGGATAGTATGAGCTTGTCATTTTCACGTTACTAGATATTTACGAAACGTTCTGCAAACACAGCTTCGGAAAATTTTTCGTAATATTTTCTTGTAGGAAAATAATCTACTTTTCAATAATAAACATAAAACGGAAAATTATTTTTAATAAGACACGCATGCTAAGTTTGTATTTTAACGCTTACAAATGCATAGACACGTCTACGACTATATAATTTCAACAATAATTTAGTATTCACTGAATGGACGAGAGGCCTAACCTTGTTAGTTCTAAATAAACCAGCTATAATGAAAGCAACGTGTTTACTACAATACATACACAAATTGGTAAAGAAAATACAAATAGGTAATACTGAATTAGTTTAGAGAATACTGTTTATAATAATTACGAATACAATTAGTTTGGCAGAAGTTGCGATGTGTGAAAATAATGACTACACTCGTAACGATAATTTTACACTGTTACCTATCGACAGTGCTCTTTAAATACATATATAAACATATTTTAAATAAAATTCTTTTATTTTTACAACGGAGAACAGTACTGTTGCCACCTAGTATTTATTTATAGACTTTAAATTGCTTCGCTACGCACGCATACAATATAGCGTCTGCAGTCTGTATCACCATTCCGAAGGTTCAGAAGTTCACCACCAGATGTCAGCCACTTTGCTTTGCATCTCCCATACACGCCCTTATGTTTCAGTAATTTCTGAGCCTCTGATGCGCAGGTAGGCGGCACCCTTAAGAATAGCGCTCTCTAAAAGACAGTTGTGCGCTTTGCACATAGAGGCGACGAGGCAAGTGTTTAGCGAGTAAGTGTCGGCCTTACAACCCACGGCCGTTCGCGGACGTTGTAGTCCAATAACATGAAAATAACCGCATGTGGTTATTGCGTGCATCAAAAGACAAAGGACTGAACTACAGACGCCTGAATGCAACAGTTCTGCTTTTCACTCAAGATACTGAACGTCAGTGCCCTGAAAATTATATTTTTAGCTATTTTTACCAATTTTTTCCCCTTCTCTAATGACTTACGACAGGACTAAAGTAATAAGTGGCATCTACAGACAACAGTTTTTTTTTACAATTCCTGTAATGAAACTATGTTCCCATTACAGTTAATTACGGACATATGCTTGTACGCACAAACATTGATCTGTATTTTTCAGTTTTTGAGCCATGAAAATTTTTTAAGTCATATTATCAAAATTTTCTCTTTGTCAAGACATAGGATATATTCTTGGTAAACTGCTTGATATAAATGATAATGGAATCTTTTATTAATTTGTCATCCAGAATCATTGCAGTGGAATTATAGGTTAACTTTCAAGAATGATTACAAGTGAAATATAATATGAACGTATAACACTATAAGATCTCCAAAATTCATCACAAATATCTTCTGTGCCTCAAACATTGCCACATTTACCAAAACCGTTTTACAGCAGAAGTTATTGCAGAAAATCGATACATAAAAAATTTAGTATCCAGCATTCCCACTTAAATACCATGGTGAGGCTGGGCATGCCACTTGGTACTGTGTTGCACGAAGCCCGCGCTCGCCGATTCGCCGGAGTCACTTGAACGAGGGCAGAGGTTCCTAGCTCTGCCGTGCCCACAAATATACGAGGGGAGGGGAAGGGATGTAGAGAGTAACAAGAGCGGCACGCACGATGAGGGGAGGGGAAGAGGGGAAGTGTAGAGGGAGGTTATTTCAACAGGCAGCCGCAACGAGGTTTATGGCGCTGCGGATAGCATCGTTAAACTTCCAGGCAATCGTTATGGACCTGGTAGGGGAGAGGGGTGGGGGAAAGGGACAGGGGGATTTGTGGCGAACGAACACAATTTTTTTTCTGCACATCTCTTAATTTCCAGACTTGGAAAGTAATTTAAAAAAAAAACTTTTTATTTCTAACACTCGGCGGGGATCTCGGACGTTAAATAAAATAAAATAACACGCTTCGAAACTTTAACGGCGCGTTCAAATGAATATAAAACCTTTGGCAAATTATATTGTAGCTACGCATTTAAACATACATACGTATAAGGATCTGGGGAGGAAATATTATTTTATGTAGCTATAAAGACAGTCTAATAACGTCCTTATCTTTACAGCCAGACAAATTAATCAGTCCGATGATCAATACGGCATTTTCAATGCGACGAATTCCGGGAGCTCTTGTTTGAGGAAACAGCTGGCTGTAAAAATAAAAAATTCTCATAGATATATTAATAATATCAATTTACAAAAAATGGCCAGTGGTCTAACATAATAGTAAATTATGCTATGTAAGAAATTTTACCAAGTTGTTCGAAACCTTTAATACATAAAATCTAAAAGTTAATTTAAAAATTAGTACTTTACAAAACAATAGGAGTAGAACATTTTTGTTTTAAGCATTCCTATCTAAATAGTCTATTATTTAAAGTGGTCGACTCGGTGGCGTATTTCAAGACGTTCAAGGACGTCGAGGCCAAGATGTGCGGAGGAATAAGCTGTTCAGGATAAACTGAGCACTGCTTAAAATGTTCTGCGAGAAATTTTGCCTCTCTTTACTATTTTAAACATGAAAACTTCCGTGTAACTAAAAAACTAGAGTAAACATTTCAGAGCTCTCAAAACTTTACTTCCATAGCCTCAATAAATCCTTTTTCTTGTTATTTTAATTGTTGGAAAGTGCTGGTTTAAAGTGAACCACCTACAGTAACGACTTGTCACTATCCTGACATCTAGGCACAAGAACATTACTTAAGGGGTATGGAAAGGTACGCTGTCGAGCTGACGACAGGAATACTGAATCGTCAATAAAATCTCAACTACTTATCGAAATTCGTTGATATTTTTTTCCTGAGTAGATATTCTACTAGCGTACGTTTATTTATACTACACTATGCGGTAGTATGCTTTACTTCCGAGTAAAAAGTTAAAAACTGTCATTAGAAAATAAAGGGCTTGAAACCACAAAATCCACAAAAATGGAAAACTGTAATTTCTATAATTTTTAATACGATATTTTCTAGGCCTCTATAATAACGGAATTTCAAAATTACTAGCGTTTTGATTTGAAAATAATTATAACATTCGTAAACCTCTCGCGCAGAGATTTTCGGTAAGTTAGGTTGGGGTACGTTTAGGTTGGGGTACGTTTAGGTTGGGGTAAGTTAGGTTTTAGTTTGGGGTACGTTTTGTTGGGTTAAGTTTGGTTGGGTTAGGTTAGGTTGGGTTGGGGTAGGTTAGGTTGGGATAGGTTAGGTTGGGGAAGGTTAGGGTTAGTTAGGTTGGGGTAGGTTACGGTAAGTTGGGTTGGGGTTGATTAGGTTGGGGTAGGTTAGGTTGGGATAGGTTAGGTTGGGGAAGGTTAGGGTAAGTTAGATTAGGGTAGGTTAGGGTAGGGTGAGTTAGGTTAGGGTAAGTTAGGTTGGGGTTGATTAGGTTGGGGTAGGTTAAGTTGGGGTATGTTCAGTTGGTAAGTTAGGTTGGGGTAGGTTAGGTTGGGGTAGGTTAGGTTGGGGTAAGCTAGGTTGGTGTAGGTTGGGTTAGGGATAGGTTTGTTTGGGTGTAGGTTATGTTGGACTAGTTTAGGTTTTGTTAGGTATAAGTAGGTTAGGTTTGAATAAGTCAGTATGGATTAGGTTAAGTTGAGGTATGTTTCATTGCGGGTTAATTTTCATTAGGTTACATTAAGTTACACTATGGTTCGGTTGTTAGGTTGGGTTAAATTCGTTAAAGGTAGATTAGCAAATGGTACATTAGGATACGTTACAGTATGTGAGGTTTCGGTAGGATAGTGTAAGGCAAGTTAATGTAAGGTTGAATCTAGAATAGTTTGGATAAGTTAAGACATGTGGTAGCTTATGTTGGGTAGGTAATGTTAGGATAGATTAAGGTAAGACTAGTTATGGCAGGAATAAGAGTTGGTATACTTTTGGCTAGGTTTGTGCAAGTTAGCATATTAGTGCACGCCAGTGCCAGTTAGCGCACACTAGTTCAGGTTAGTGCAGCGTAGATGCCTACTATAGAAATAAACAAATTAATCAGAAAATTTCCTATAAATTACTCCGAACTTGAGAAACAACCAAGGAACAGCAGATGCAAATAGGGAGGGGTATATAATAGCCGTTCGTGCAGAATTTACTCCTAATGTCAATATACGAATGTGCGCGAAGTTTTCTAGTAGCCCTGAATGGGAAGTAATCATTCGTCGAGGAATGGCATCCGAGTTACTACAGCGGAAAAAAGGGAAGTCAGGGAGAAATGGACGGAGAGTTTTTCGTAGTTGTACCTCGTACAACAAGCGAACCACAATGGCAGTTTCCTCTTCAAGTTACTCTTAGACTCCCCTACAACCGACAAGAACACGGAGTAAGAATTTCGACCGCTGTCTCCAACTCGCCAGGGACTGGTCCCGCCGTCTAGTCTGCAATGTCCGACATTCCCGCGTCTCGGGCGGACTCGCAACGTGCGCGGAATACGTTCAAGAGTATCCGGCTCCTCTTCCTAGCCGCGAGGAGAGTGCGGTTACTGTACCAGGCGGCGTGGAAGACTAGGCGCGCTATCCTGCACTCCACCCCCTTCCCTTCACGCGCCATGTTACTGTCACCGACTACTTCGGCGATCCTGTGTTCGTTAAGCATTATCTTGCTGTGCCGTTGCCTGGGTGCTACTGAAAATCGTTTTTATGGAGTCGAATTTTGTTTACTTTATAAGGTTTCGTAAAATAAATGTTCATGAGCAAGTAAAATTATTTTATTGAAATCGGATTGCATTAACTGTGCTCATTTGTAAACATCTCAATAAATAACATTATACATATAAGTAGTGGCATATAGCCGGTTTAAGCACAGAGGGTTGAGGCTGTGGATCAGTGGATCGGCTGATGACGCAATCAAGATGGCCGCCGTGACGTCACAGTCCGCAATCTTGTTTGACGTCACAGTCCGCCATGTTTGCCGACGTCACGTCCGCCATCTTGTTTTTGGATTTTCCAAATTTGGTTTTTTCCAAATTTGACTTATGATTTTCAAATTTGTTTTTTTTCGACTCTCACTTGTCTT